>JAUTXW010000146.1:2500-105000 GCA_030620095.1 Kuschelorhynchus macadamiae
TAAACTGGAGAAAACCGCGGATTAATATCTTTATTCGTGTCGAGTTATTTTCAAATACCTTTGTTTTTTTGACAAAATGTGATGTCACTGACTTTAAATTTGCTTTCCGCTTTTATTAGGTGTGCTGTCATCTCATTAAGACTTGAAATGAGCTACACTGAGCATACAAATATGCATCAAGTCTGTAAAATGACTATTTTTTAACTAATATGAATATTGTAGCACGAGGGTTAGCGAGGGTCTGAAGTAATTTGTTAATTTGTATTATACATTTTAGTTTTAGTTTTTTAGTTTAGTGCCTAGTTACTCTAGGCACTGCTTTAAAAATGAAATTTAAGCGTGTCGAATAGTGCATAAGCGAGTACTTTACCCACGGTTGTAGAAAAAAGTATTTTAAAATTTGTTTTGAATACCTAAATCATCAGCAGAAGCGCGAAATCAATTACGTACCTCATTAAAAAATAAATTTAATTGCAATGAAACTATAAAAACTACACATTAAATCAAAATGTATAATACACTTCTAACATGTTCAAAATGTCTTTCATCCATCTGAATACACTCATTGAGTCTATCAAAGGTGAAAATACAGCGGCTTCCAGTTCCAGCCGTTTTATGACAAAGTCGCAAAATTTTGTTATTTTCTCTAAAATTTCAAATACAATGGTATTTTTTTCTTGACTTAGAAAAAATAAACAAGAATAAATACATAAACTGGTGAAAACCGCTGATTGATATCTTTATTCGTGTCTGAGTTATTTTGAAATAACTTTATTTTTTGACAAAATGTGATGTCACTCACTTTAAATTTGCCTTCCGCATTTTTAGAAATGCTCTCGTCTAAGTAAGCCTTGGAATGGACTACGACGAGCATTAAAAAGTATTCTTTGTTTCATTTTGGTAAAAAAACCATCAAAGAAAACGCGAAACAAATTGTTTTCTAAATCGATTACCTACTTTATTAAAATCTAAGTGACCCGGTCCTCTTGGTAGGCCATGACTTATAAACAAAAGCAATAAGGGCGGCCATTACTAATTACTATTTTTGAGAGATAAACATTTCAGTTTTTATTTAGTATCAGTTTGAATTGTTATTGTTTAAAATATGTATTCTAATGAAGAGGCGTATGATATGTTAGCTATTTTCTTTCAAAATTTTGAAAACGCATTAATTGTTTCGCTCCAATACTCTGCGTAATCCTGATCGGCGTCATTATTCCTGGAAAGTCTTTAATCAGGACGGTTAAAAGAAACAGGTCAAGTACAGCCTCTTCCTGTCCAAAGAAGAAATCGCCCCGCCAGATACGAAGAAAATATAACAAATGTCCTGGCTTACATTCATGCTTTACCTCACGCAAGTATACGTGAAATATCAAGAGACTAATATCTATTGTGTCAGTGCACAAGATTTTACGTGATTTTAAAATGCATCCGTACCATATTGTTGTACATCAAGCGTTATCAGAGACGGATTTTGACAATAGGCTGAACTATTGCTATTGGTTTCGTAATATGGTAAACGAAGACGAGCATTTTTTATCTAGGCTATTAAGGACCGACGAAGCTACCTTCACTAATACTGGTAAACTAAATTTGCATAATATGCACTACTGGACGGATACCAATCCACATTGGATGCGAGAAGCGGATAATCAGCGCCGTTGTACTGTCAACGTTTGGTGCGGAATCATTGATGGTAAAATCATAGGCCCGTTAATTTTTGAACAAAGTTTAAACGGTGAAAGTTATTTACATTTTTTAATTAATGACTTACCCGGACTTTTAGAAAATATACCCTTGGCTGAAATAAGGAATATGTGGTTTCAGTACGACGGCTGTCCTGACCATTTTTCCCGAAATATAATATATAATAATATCTAACTTATTTGGACGAACGTTTTACCAATCGTTGGATTGGAAGGGGATCAATATTTCCTTGGCCACCAATGTCCCCGATTTGACCTGCTTTGATTTTTATTTGTGGGGTAGGCTTAAAGATCTAGTGTTCAAAACTCGCCCTAAAACACTAGAAGATATGATTCATCGAATCCAAAACGCTATCAACAGCATATCCAGTTTCATTGCAATTAAATTTATTTTTTAATAAGGTACGTAATTGATTTCGCCGCTCTACTCATGGTTTAGGCATTCAAATTAAATTTTAAAGTACTTTTTTCTACAACCGTGCGTAAAGTACTCGCTTATGCATTATTCGAGACGCTTAAATTTCATTTTTAAAGCAATGCCTAGAGTAACTAAAAATTTATAATACAAATTAACAAATTACTTCAGCCACTCGCTAAGATTACAATATTCATATTAGTTAAAAAATAGTCATTTTACACACTCGATGCAAAATTTTATGCTCAGCGTAGCTCATTCCAAGTCTTAATGAGATGACAGCATACCTAATAAATGCGGAAAGCAAATTTAAAGTGAGTAACATCACATTTTGTCCAAAAATAAAGTTATTTCAAAATAACTCAGAAACGAATAAAGATATTAACCCAGGGTTTTCTCCAGTTTATGTATTTTTTTATGTTCTTTTTTTCTAAGTAAAGAAAAAAATATCATTGTATTTGAAATTTTAGAGAAAATAACAAAAGTTTGCGACTTTGTCATAAAATGTCATCTAGCGGCTAGGCAAAAAATAAAATCTAAATAATAATATTCTCGAAGAAACCTACTTAAAATGAACAAAATCGTTAAAATCGGTTAATCCAAACTAAAGTTATTTAATTTATTTGAAAATTTAGGGAAAGAAAGTTGAAACAAAAGTTTTGGAATTATTAGTAGATTACAAAAAAGTCTTTTCGATAAGAGTTGATTGAGAGTATTTTTGAATAAAACCGTGTTTTCTACTTTACGGTTGGTGTTGAGCCCTCTAGCGGCAGATTTACAAAGTCGAAAATAATTTACAGCTTTTTATTTTGTCGATTTACTTATTAAATTTTTTTCCCCGATAACCTAGGGTAAATACTTTCTGAGATATGGCCGAGAGCCACCCTTAGCTGAACACCCTGTATATATATAAATATAAATATAAATATATATATATATATATATATATATATATATATATATATATATATATATATATATATATATATATATATATATATATATATATATATATATATATATATATATATATATATATATATATATATATATATATAATATATATATATATATATATATATATATATATACATATATATATATATATATATATATATATATATATATATATATATATATATATATATATATATATATATATGTATATATATATATATATGTATAGTTAAAATAATGTTTTTCTTGGACCTCTTTGTATATTGTTAAATTGTGTATTCTTGGGATATGGTCCTTTAGTTTAAAAAATAACTACATTAAGGAAGTAGCACAAATCTTTATTATTGACGTTTCGGCCGTACGTTAGGGCCTTTTTCAAAATCTACAAGAGATAAGCCGGTCAGGAAGAGTTCTAAATTTTAACTTATTGCTAGGACTTACACAAATAGTAATAAGAAACTTGAGGAAATCTCTGTGTTTCGGTCATAGTACTCCATTTAGTCACGTCACAGAGATTACACACATATAGTATTAAAATTCATTTTATTAAAAATCACAGATCAAAACAATGGTAACACATTGGAAGACAAGACAAGACGTTCACCTTTACATGTCATTAGACGTACTCGATACAGTATGCAAAATAATTGTGGTTTTTTGTTTATGGAATTATGGAACTGAAGCCGCGAATAAAATGTTCTTTTTCAACCTTAACGTTAAAATAATAAAACAAAAAAACAGAAAATATTTTTATTAAGATGTAAAAATGAGAATCTAGTACCTGTATTTTTTAACATTAATATTAAACATATTACATTTAACTGTAATTATTTACAAAGGAAATTCGAGGAAAAGATTTTATTTGGATTTAGAAAAGACACAATAAATTTACTAATTACAGATGCAACAAAAAATATAAATGCACTTATTTATAAAAAAGAAACACTCGATAGATCTTTAAAATCTTTATTACCACTAAGTATATATAACACATTTATAGAAAAAGAACAAAATAAATACGAATTAAACTTTAATAGGATTAAACAACAAAATATTCGTAAAATCTCTTTTCTTAAACAAAAACAGGTGAAAAAACAACCTGAAAACCATAAAAACCCCTGGACGGAAAACTTAACGAACACCATAATCCCTGAAAATGTACTAGAAATCCTAAACTTGGGACCAAATTTTGCTATTCCAATTAGTCAACAAAAGGATTTGCCTATTCCCGAAATTATTAATAATATTGAACTATCTATATCTAATCTCCCAGTTGAATCTAAAGAAAATATTAGGGAAAAGTGTCACAACATCATTACAAATCATAATCACAATCCAAGCTAAAAATCTAAATAAACAACAGAAGTCATTGGTTAAAAAGGTCAAAGAAACAAGGTCATTTTTAAAACAAAACCAAAATCTAAAAATTTTAAAACCTGGTAAGTCTAATAAAACGTTATTATTTATGCATCAGAATATGATAAAAAAATGAATAATTTACTACTGGACAGTACAACTTACAAAGAACTAAAAACCGACCCGACAAATATCTACCAAAATAAAAATAACGACCTTATATCTAAGTGGGAAAAGCAACTATACATATCACCAAAAAATGCCCAAGAACTTAAAATTCATAATGCTATACCACCCCGAATATATGGACTACCTAAATTACATAAAACAGGCGTCCCACTAAGACTCATTGTTTCATGTACCCAATCGCCATTTGAAAAATTATCTAAATTTTTAAAAAACATCCTAAATAAAGTAGTAAATAATAACGAATATTACATAAAAGACTCGTGGCATTTTAAAAGTAAAATAAAAAATATCCTACCAGAAAACCACATTTTAATCTCTCTATACGTTGTATCATTATACACAAATATTCCAGTAGACTTAGCTCTGAAACTAGTTGAAAACCAATGGACCCTTATAAAACAATACACAGACATACCACTTAATGAATTTTTAGAAGCTGTCAAACTCACTCTAAGCTCTACCTATTTTTTGTTTAACGATAAATATTACAAACAAATTGAGGGGTGTGCAATGGGGGCTTCCATATCAAGTGTAATAGCCCAACTTGTACTTGAAGACCTAATCTTGACTTTGATCTACCATTTTTTTATCGATACGTTGATGACTGCTTGCTAGCAATACCAAAAGGAAAGTCCGATTATATTCTTAATGAATTCAATAATTATCACAACAAGTTACAATTTACTATTGAAATCGAAGCAGAACGATATCTACATTTTAGTTCTGAGCACCCCCTGTCAAAAAAAATCTGTCATAATTGGCCTGGCAGATAGAGCCTTACAATTATCTGACCCCGAATACCGCAAAACTGCAATTAATAAAGCAAAACAGGCACTGCTCTCAAATGGTTATCCAAAATACCTCATAGACTCAATTTTCAAAAGAAGAATTCATAAACTCTATAACCAAACAAATGCACAACAAAAAAATAGCTCAAATCGTAATACAGTAAAATACTTAACTTTACCATATGTTCCTAATTTATCTGAAAAAATTAAAAACGTAGTAAAACCAGAAAACATAACAGTAAGTCACAAATTAATTAATAAAAATTTTAGTAAATTAAAGACAGCTATACCAAAGGAAAACAAGAGCAACATTGTTTACGAAATACCGTGCAATGATTGCAATAAAGTATATATCGGGCAAACCAGCCAATATTTAAAAAATCGCATTAACAGTCACAAATACGATAAAAGAAATAAAACAGCACTCACAAATCATATGACCGAAAACAACCATAAATTTAACTATGATAATGTTAAAATACTTATTACCGAAACTAACATAAAGAAAGGGGAATTTTACGAAATGATCTACATACAAAAAAATTCTAACGCGATTAACGCAAAAACAGACACAAAAAATTTACACAAAATATATCATACAATGCTAAAATGATTACTCCTACAATAAATGGTATGTACATAGGTAATAAAAAAATATATATTTCCAAAAAAAAAATCTTTCAAAAAATCCATAATATAACTATTATTAAATCCATACATAATGATATATCTATTCTCAAAAATAAATATCACATATAAAAACCATCCTGGTAATTTCTAAAACATATCAATTTTAAACTCTGCCTCGTAAAATATCAATCTGTATTACAAATATGTGCGGATTGCCATAAAATATTTATAAAACAAAAAACCACAATTATTTTGCATATTGTATCGAGTACGTCTAATGACATGTCAAGGTGAACGTCTTGTCTTGTCTTCCAATGTGTTACCATTGTATTGAGCTGTGATTTTTAATAAAATGAATTTTAATACTGTATGTGTGTAATGTCTGTGACGTGACTAAATGGATTACTATGACTGAAACACAGAGATTTCCTCAAGTTTCTTTTTACTATTTGTGTAAGTCCTAGTAGTAAGTTAAAATTTAAAACTCTTTCTGACCGACTTATCTCTTGTAGATTTTGAAAAAGGCCTGAACGTACGGCCGAAACGTCAATAATAAAGATTTGTGTTATTTCCTTAATGTAGTTATTTTTTAAACTAAAGGACCATATCCCAAGAATACACAATTTAACAATATACAAAGAGATCCAAGAAAAACATTATTATTAATATATATATATATATATATATATATATATATATATATATATATATATATATATATATATATATATATATATATATATATATATATATATATATATATATATATATATATATATATATATATATATATATATATATATATATATATACTAATTGGACTTCTTTCTTGGGTATAGGTTTATTTGCAAAATCAAACAATGGGATTAACTTGACGTTTCGCCTATATGACATTTATTCAATTTGTTTCTTAAACCCGGTATATATTAATTGGACTTCTTTCTTGGTTATAGGTTTATTTGCAAAAACAAACAATGGGATTAACTTGACGTTTCGCCTATCATAGTATATATATATATATATATATATATATATATATATATATATATATATATATATATATATATATATATATATATATATATATATAATATATATATATAAATATATATATATAATATATATATATATATATATATATATATATATATATATATATATATATATATATATATATATATATATATATATATATAAATATATATATAAATATATATATAAATATATATATATATATATATATATATATATATATATATATATATATATATATATATATATATATATATATATATATATATATATATATATATATATATATATATATATATATATATATATATATATATATATATATATATATATATATATATATATATATATATATATATATATATATATATATATATATATATATATATATATATATATATATATATATATATATATATATATATTAAATATCTTTAATTAAAATCTTGGGGTAATAATTCCTGGACACGCTGGATGTAATATGGATATAGCTAGCTAAGATACTCCATTCAGTTGTATGGGTTACATCTACTTCTGTTGCAAGTTTTCTTGTACTGGTTGATGGGTTTTCTTCTACTTGGTATAGTAATTCATCTTCTAATCATACCATTCTAACAGTAGTTGGTCTTCCTGGAACATATCAATGTTTCGCTCAAATGTGTCAGTTTCACTTATTAATATGTGTAGACGTAAATGTATTATCGCACTGCAAAACTTTATTTGGAAACTTTTCATGGTAAATTATCTCGTGCTTTAGTAGCATTTCCATCCGCGGGACCATAACAGTAATGATATCGGTTTTCCCTGTATTCGTAAGCTCAACCATAATTATTTGAGATAATACAGTTTAAAATATGAAAATTGCAATTGAACAGAATGCAGGTATTTGCTGGTGTTCGACGCCTTGACATTGTTCAGTTTAATTTTTTGCTTTAAAGTGTCAGGTTAACCAAAAACGCAATAAACATTTTTAAAATAAGTCAGTAGGATACTTTCTTAATGGTTTAATATACGCAGGTGCACGAAACTGGCGCTTTGTTAATAGGAAAAATATTGTATTATGGACATGTTATTAGGCTAAGAAATGCGTAAACATATACCAAGTTTCAGATCTATCGATTCTGTCCTTAAAAATAGTTTAAAAATTAAAAAAAACCACACAAATAATTATAGAACATATTTTCGTAGTAATTTTTTCAGGATTGTTATTGGTATTCTTGAATTTTCCGAGCGTAGTTTGAGGGCGCTCCATCCTGTTGCAATCACATGGCATTATTTGGTCCTGCATTATAATCGAAAAAAATTTTGGTTGTAAATACATTAAATTATTTTAACTGGTTAAAAAAACTGACGAGGATTAGGAGACAATTGCGTCAAAGCTGAAACAATTTGAGTTTTTAATAATTACAAATATATGGCCCATTCAGATTTACCTCTAAGGATAAGAGCCCAATTATCCTCCAACCAATTTTTCCAGCACAAACGTTAAGTCTTTGTAGAAATTGGGTGTGATGTTCTCATATCCATTTAAGGTTTTCCCTCGCCCAATATCGATACTTAGGCCGATTGACGATCCCATTATAGTGAAAGTTGACTCCTCGGAAAAATATTATCTGATGAACGAATTTTGGATTGGCATTACAAAGTTTCATCATCGTCCACGGTCGAATGCCGATTGACGGTCCCATTATAGTGAAAGTTGACTCATCGGAAACATTATTTGATGATTGAGTTTTGAATTGGCGTTACAAAGTTCCATCATCGTTCACGCCCGCCTTTAGAACAGGCCATGAAGAACAAACTGGCAACAGCGCGGTGGAATTATTATGCAGGTCCATGGCCTGTTTCGCCCGACTTTGTTTTTACGTCCTTTTTGTGGGCAAAATATGTTTAATCATTTTCGGAGGCAGTGATATTAATATATAAACGGTTTTTAATTATTTCTGTCTTTTTTGCGTATTAATCATAAATAGTGACTGAAAAAGGTATATTTCTGAAATGTAAAAAAGCGTAATTTATTCTTAAAATCAAAAAAAAAATTGTTAAATTAATACCTTACCTACTGGGTAAGTTAACTTGGTACCATGGCCGACTCCAGAATTGGTACTTATCTACGTAATATTAAACTTGAACTAAGTATACCTAGGATAGGTTCAAGATAAACGTATAAAAATGCATGCTATATAAACAGCTTGGTGTGTAGACTCTGCATACTCTGCACCCGGCTGTCTTTTATATATTTAACAACCTCTGATATTTCGTTTGTATTAGTGTTTTTATTTACTAGTTCATAATATAAAACATAATGTTCCGTATTGGCCGGTACACAAACACCTAGTTTCTGAATGCACTCCTTTTATTCAAAACACAGGTTACAGGTATCACAGGTAAACACTGGTTATACCTAACAATCGTAACTAAGGTAACGTCAAACTTGTCAATGTCAGCTTGTTAATACTTCGAAATCTCAATTACAACCGAATCAAAACGTGGCCTCGCGGCGCGCTTATATAGTCTTAAGAAAAGGATGGAATGATCTAGAAAATTCTAGAATAATCCAAATACTGCAGGGGGAAAAGAATTAAGCCTAACAGAATATTCGAGGACGATTTTGACACTATCATAATCGTTACATGGATAAAAATTAAGGTAAGTCTACTTCATTAAAATAACAAATAATAAATAAATTCATCTAAAATTTAACAAATCTATAACTAGGGCTAAATTCGCAACATTGCCTCCTTCCCAGAGTTGTTCGTCTCGATCAAACATCTTCGGTATCTTGGTAACGGGCTAGTCGATGGTGATGCACCACTTTCATTTTTGCATGAGGGCTCTTCTGAATCCGGTATGCCAAGTCATTCAGTCGGATCACCACACAATACGGGCCTTCCCATGACTTCTGCAATTTCGGCGAACGTCTCTTAGTTCTTTTTGGATTGTATAACTAAACTTTTTCACCGACCGTAAATCCAGTGTGATTGGCTCGTAGATCATAAGGTGACTTCATTCTATAGCTTTCTATCTGTAATTTATGGCAGACATCTTCATGAATTTCTCTGGGGCGTTTACTGACCTAGCTGGCATAGTCGTAGTTATCTTATTGTCAGGAGGGCGGCCAGTCTAGAGGTCGACTGGAAGCTGTAAATCAGATCCAAATATTACACTGGCAGGGATTTTTCCAGTGGATTCATGAACTGCAGAGCAATAGGCCAGTAAAAATGGTTGAATGCATTTATCCCAATCAGTTTGTTGTTCATTACCTTGGATTTTCATGTAGTTCTCCAAAGTTCTATTAAATCTTTCAACGATCCCATCTAACTGCGGATGAAGAGGTGTTGTTCTTGTCTTATGAATTCCTAATAGGCTGCACAGGCTTTTGAATACATCGGATTCAAAGTTCCTGCATTGGTCGGAGTGTATTTCCATTGGAATTCCATATCGGCAAATCTTTCACATCTATACGATTTCCCAACCAATAAAACCTTTCTCGAACTCTTTCAAGAGTCTTCATAACACCAAAATGTCCTCGGCCGACACCGTTGTGTACGGCTTGTAAAACTTCAGGAATTCTATTTGAGGACAAAATAGTTTGATATTTGTTTTTTGCCGTCAGAACTTTCCCAGATTCTTTTTAACAGACCGTCTTTTATCACCAAAGAATCCCGTAAAGCCCAGTATCTTTTAAATTTCTGGGATTTGGCTGCAATTTCTTAGTAACAAGGTCTTGGTGAATTTTCTAATTTCAGCTTAATTATAGGGCCAATATCTGGGTCTTCTTGCTGATCTTTGGATACAATTTCTGGGTCTCACTCTTGAGAACTTTGAAGTGCTGTTCTTCGGCAGTGAAAATGGTCAGGATCTTCTCTTTCCTCATATCTGCTGCTATGTTTGCAATTTTAAGGTTATATTCCTGTAGGCTCTGCAACCACCTGGCTATTTGTCCTTCGGGATTCTTAAATTGTAACAACCATTTGAGTGACGCATGGTCCGTCCTTAAAAGTCATTTTTGCCCGTTTAAGTACTGAAAGTGCTCCAATGTTTTAAAAATAGAAAGAACCCTGCTAAAGTAAGCTATTACTTTTTCTTCGCCATTTTGTATTTGTGACAAAATACCACCAATAGCAGCATTGCTGGCATCGGTGTCTACAATAAACATCTCAGATGGCCCAGGGTATGACAACACTGGAGGACTACATAAGGCTTTCTTCAAGTTGTTAAATGCTTCTCCACATTCTTGGGTCCCTACATAGCTGTGATTGCTTTCAGTAAGTCGACGTAACGATATAGCGGTATTAGCAAAACCTTTTATGAATCGTCTGTAGTATGTACAAAGTCCCAGAAAAATCCTTAGTTCATGTCTATCCTTCGGTATTGGCCAATTTTGAATGGTTTCAGTCTTCACTGGATCGGTTTTTACTCCATGTTCGGTAATTACATGGCCTAGATATTTGACTTCTTTTTGGAAAAATTGGCACTTCTTAGGACTAAATTTTAAGCCAGCCATTCTCAGTTTCTGGAAAACAGCTTCAATATTCTTCAAATGACCTTCAAATGCTTTTCCTTTGGCTTTGGCTCCTATTTACGACAGGATAGAAAAAATAGGAGCCAAAGCTCTTATTTACGACTTTGGCATAGACTATTATCATTTACTTCCTCGTCAATCCGAAGTGAAAATACCCTAGAATCTTGTTGTTGTTTTGTCTGTTTATTTATCCACTGCAGTCATAATGAATGTTGTGGCCCTAAAAGATTCTGTTCATCGGCTAAATCCTGGCCGATGAATGTGACTGTAGGCGCGTGTGTCGTCTAGAAGAGTAAACATTTTTACCCCCTCCCTGTATTGTAAGCAACCTATTTTGACACTGCTTTGACAGACGTAAGTGAAAGTTACTCAGCAAGGTATTGGTTGCCCTTAACGACAGGATGTAAGTCAACTTACATCCCTAGGGAAATAATAATCTAAAATTATTATAAGTAGCTTTAATTTTTGATTTCATCAACATATTACGAAAATCCAGTGATATTAATTGAAATGAATATTAATGTATTGCATTTTCTGACTCCACAGATCCTTCATTTCTAACCAATGTTTCTGTCACTGTTGAAGCACTGCAAGAGACTTCTGGCTGTGTCTTATTGTATAAAATTTTATTCGCTAGTTCCTTTTTATTATTGAGGTTCTCAGCTACGTAATTTTCCGCAATAGTAGCGGATTTCCATCCACCATGTCGCTTGATAGCTAATACGTCAACTTCAGTATTTGCTAATAAAGTTGCCGACGTTCTTCTAAAAGAGTGTCCAGAATACATTTTGAAGTTCTCAAACTTTAGAAATTTCGCAATTTTACTTGGAATTGACGAAAACGTATTTTTCCCGACAGGCTGGTTTAAGCACTTTCCATTTTGCCACTGTAAATATACGTGACATTCCATTATTGGAGTCAGGAATGGTCACAATTACGACTTCTTGACTTATTTTAACATTGTTCATTTTTATTTCACAGAGTTCATTAGAACGGCACGCTCCAGCAACTCCCATTACCATTACGACCTTCATCAATAAGTATATATCATCGAGGGCTTCCAGCATGAACTTATTCACATCTTCCCTGTTAAACACATTCGATTTTTTGGGTCTATAACCATCATTTTTTCTTTTCAAAAATGCTTGGATACTTAGAAATATCTATATTTACAAATATTCTCTTCTCCACTATTTTTTTCTGCTGTCCAATTCTTCATACAATGATTTATTATGAGAAAGCTGCATTGGAGTAAGGTCTGGCTTAATTCGGATGTTGCTGGAACTAAGTTTATGTTTTTGTTTTAGGCACCTTAAAACCAAGCTTTGGTCTGAGAATATCACTTTTATTGGTCTTTGTTGTGAACTTGGACGGTCAACCCTTAAAACTTCTCGGTTCTCAGATTGAACCTCAAGTATATTGAGCAACTCATTAATGTGTTCTTATCATGCTGATCCCATTCAGTGATGCTATTAGATGAGGATGTATTTCTGTAAACAAATTATTTTCTTGCATGGGTAATTTTAGGCTTTTATCAGAAGAGTTCGTTAAAGGAGTCATATTTTCGGATTTAAACGAGATATCTTGTTGACTTTCTAAAACCTTAGATTCGAGTATCCCACGTAAATTATCCTTTATTTCATTTAGGGATTTACGAATTTTATTTTGTTGTTCCAAAAGAACCTCGGCAATTCTGGATATTACAGAAAGAACATCTTTAGTTGTATTATCCTGTTTAAGGAAGCTTGTTATTTGATTCCGTAACATCACCCCGCTGTCTTCGGATTCATTTACTGTGACCAACAGGACGGGATCGATTACGGTTAGTTTCATATCGATTGTTATTATCGGACTTAGGATTCCCGGGCGAAATGTTACGATTTGCCGGAGGGCAACCACCGCTAATTCCAAATGAAAGTCGTTTATTATCATTTTTTCGGCAAAGCTTACAAATTTCATTATACTCAACTTTAGAAAGACCAATACAACCTCTATGTGACCAAGAGCCTCAAGAAGAGCACTCAATGGATTTTTTTCATTGCTTTTTATATCGCCGTTACAATAACAAAAAAAATACAGGTCCCCCATCTTACTTCGTTAATCCAATTTTTAAAAAAGGATATAAAAACGACATTTCAAACTACAGACCGGTTAGCCTATTTCCCATTGTATCAACAATTGTGGAAAATGAATGGCTGTAAGGCTTGTAAACTATCCGGGGGTGTTTTTTTCCTGGTTCTTAGTTCGGCTTTCGTAAAAATAAGCACCTTATTCTATTTTTGATGTGTGAATACTCAAATCTACTAACATTAATAAATCATTTGATTTATCAGGTGTTATATATTTGTCGGGAAATAAATATTGTGTGATTTAATATATGGGTTATTCCGGGTATTTGGGAAAGAAATTAACTTTCGCTTTTATTTATATGGAAATGTTTTACATATATTTGTTTTTAGGACTATACACAACAATAACGCTAGCCGTATATGGGACTTTAACAAATAATTTAGCTGAACAACTCATTCAACCAGTTGTAAATCCGTCTGTACCAAATCAACCAAATACCATAGCTGATATACAGCAGATAGTTCCAGCCAGTTCAGTAGATACGGAATGGTCTCAAGATAATATTTCCCAACAACCGATAGGTAAATTTTTTAATATCTACATGAATAATTTATTATAAGTAACACATATTCAGAAGAGTATTATTACAAATTAGTGTGAACGCTATGGAAAACTTCTTTATTTGTAATGTCTCAGAAAATGTTGTTCTTCATAAAAGTTGGTGCATGACATACAACTTTCCATTTCCCAAGTTTTAGTAGTGACGTCCCAGGCAGCAGCAAATTGCGAAAAACCTTGATGAAGAGCAAAGACCCTTATTTTGCGACATATAAATAAATTTGATTTGATATGATAAATTTGCTTATTTTTTAGTTTTGCTTAGATATTGAATTTGGTTAAAATATAAATAATTTGATTATTTTCTTAAATTTCTGCTCATTTTTTTGAGAGTATATAAATATGGAATATTTTAAACGTATTAGTTTTAGGAATCCTAGCTTAACTCTTTATTATAATGTTGCCGCAGACTTGAGAAATGTGTACTAAAAGTTACCTTTTTTGACGAAACAATGAAAATATTAGGGTTGGACGTCGATCAATGCATTTTTGGAGAACTAAACGATATTATTTTTTTAATGACTTTCTAATTGTACAAAATTTGTTTAAAATTATTTAGTTCTAATTAAACATTTACAATAAACCGTTTTCAGGCAAGTTTTCTTTTATGTCCAGTAAAACTTCAAGGTTTCAAGTTTAAAGTGATTTTCATCTTTAAAAATTCATTCGTCTAAACATTCTTTAGTTGGAAAAGCTGAGCTTAATATGCAGTGATAACCACAAATCTCCTACCGAAGTCACTTTAATATTTACCCGACGCACGACATCCTGAAAACTCTATAAGTGCACCAACTGCAAGTCGTTTTTAAAAAAAATAAATAAAAACACTGGATCTTTAAAAGACATATATAAAAAGAATCATAGAAAAAATGTTTTGACAGAAGAAAATCAGCTAGAAATAATACAAACAGTGACAGAAAGATCAAGAATATCTTCAATATCAATTACCGAAAACCTGCAAATTATGTTAAAATCGTCCGTCTTCCGAGTATTGAAAGACAATCATTTTCATGCATAATAATTTATTAATAAGCTCTATGGTTTTGATTTGACTAAAGGTTGGGAGTTTTATTTTGGATTCGAGGAGAATTTGCAGAGAACAGAAGTTTTTTTGGAATAATTTGTTTACAGACGAATCCACGTTTGCGACAAACGGTATCGTTTACTCACGAAATTATCGATGGTGGTCAGTTGATAATCCTCATTTTGTTATTGACCGTAGAGATCAGTGGTGGTGGAAACATGGTGGTATGTACGGTGGTAGATTGCTGGGACCCTACTTCTTGAGGAAACTTTAAATGATGAAAGGTATTTTAATTTTTGGTAAACATTTGTGCAACAGTTATTTGATAACTAGCCTTATATTTATGTTTCAACATGATGGACGCCCGGCTCACTTCATTCAAGTTGTGTGGAAATGGCTTAACCAGACTTTTCCCAACAGGTGGATGGGAAGATATTCAAATTTTAAATATCCTGCGCGATCACTAGACTTTCTTCGGGGGCTGCATTAAAAATAAAATACACAAAACAGGCAGTTTGCAACTTTATATGACCTCGAAAAAGTCGAAAGGTATACAGGGTAGGCAAAAAAATTGAAACTGATCAAGAACAAAATAGCCTTAATTTTAAAAATATAGCAAAATGGTATTCAGAAAAGTTGCTTAAAAAATATCTCTGTTTTAGGTCGGTCGGATTGCACCTGTAAAGTTTAGATGTAGTCCTTTGTTAAGATGGACCTATTTTTTAAAACCGTTTTTGCAAAGTTCTGCTTAAGAAAAACTTGCAGATGCGGTAAATAAGGGATGCCGCGAATAGTACTTTTCTCTATCAGGGGCAAACGAATATCTGGCAAAGTAATATCCGGCCGGATTGAGTATTCAGCCGAATAATATCCAGCATTAAAAATCAACGAAATCATCACATCTGGCAATTTCTTGTTCAAGGTCATCTAAAATCGCAAACTGCTTGTTTTTATATATTTTATTTTTAATGCAGCCCCCAAGAAAGTATGGTGATCCCATCGACCTGTTGGGAAAAGTCTGGTTAAGCCATTCCGACACAGCTTGAATGGAGTGAGCCGGGTTGAAACAAATTCAAGGCTAGTTATTAAATAATTGTTGCACAAATATTTGCCAAAAATCAAAATACCTTTCACCATTTAAAGTTTCTTGAAAGAAGTAGGGTCCCAAAAATCTACTATCGTACATACCACAAACGTTTGTTTTTTGATAACATTGATCTCCATGGTCAATACCGAAATGAGAATTTTCAACTGACCACCGTCGACAATTTTGTGAGCAAACGATACCGTTTGTCGCAAACGTGGATTCGTCTGTAAACAAAATATTCCAAAAAATCTTCTGTTCTCTTCAAATTGTCCTCGAATCCAAAATGAAGCTTCCAGATTTTAGCTAAATCAAAAGCATAAAGCTTATTAATATATCGGGCTTGTATGCGTGAAAATTATTTTCTTTCAACACTCGCAAGCAGGTTATCGGTAATTGATATTGAAGATATTCTTGGTGTTTCTGTCACTGTATTACTTCTAACTGGTTTTCTTCAGTTAAAACATTTTTTTATGTGATTCTTTTTATATTTGACTTTTAAATGTTTTAAAATACGACTTGCAGTTGGTGCACTTATAGAGTTTTCAGGATGGCTGCATCGGTTAAATATTCAACTGGCTTCTGCAGCAGATCTGTGGTTATCACTGCATAACAATTTTAATTCAGCTTTTTCAACTATACAATGCTTAGACGCACGAATTTTTACGACGCTCTCCGATACTTGGTTGATCTTCGGGAAACATCGGTCGGTCGGTTATATCACATAAAGTATCCATCGGCTGAATCTCGGTCGCCACCCCCACCAGAGGTCAATGCGCAAGACAATAAACCTAAAGGTAGACGGGATCGAAAGAGAAATAAAACACCAATGTAAAAAACAAAGAAATTATCCTATGTATTGTCTTTTCATATCATATAACATAAATATCCTAAGCCTAGCCCCATAAGTAAACCATATGCAAAACCCTAATGAGTAAGAAAGAGAAACAGAATGTAAGACCAGTAAGAAAGACGGATAAATGCGATTATGGCGAGCGAGGGAGTCACGTGGCGGTCGGGATGGAATTAGCTATGTGGTGCCGGATTCGTACACTGCGATACCTTACAAATATACCGCCTGATATTAGCTTTCCTAAATCTACATACATCCTGGCGGCATGGCAGTGCGTGGAGACGGCGAAGGGGACACGACGCTGGCTGATCACTCCCATCAGGTGCCAGTAGTGGTCGCTTACCTTCCTGCTGCTGCTGCCTTGGAGACGGGTCCTCGACTGGATGCTTCGAGCCGGTGGAACTCCACCTACTGGCGAATTTACGCTGCGAAGGTGCTTTTAAATGATTTGTAGACCCCTCCAAAGGTTCGCGCCGGTCAGAGGTGGTGGTCGCGCTGTTTAATTCGGCCGTGACGCGACATGATTATTGCCAGATGATTTGCTATGTTGATTAGCGCCGTATTTTATATTAGTCCCGAGGAAAGTCATGCGGTTTTCTGCATGTGCGCAACGTGTTTTATTTTTAGAAACAACGGGCGTATTTTTCTTAGTATTTTCCTGAAAGAAATGTAATTTTACTACGATTTATAAGAAAGATATGGTTTTAAAACGACATACGATGCATACATTCCCCAAGGAAATTAGTAACTTCGTTACAACTTTAAACTTGAAACCTTGAAGTCTTACTGGACATAAAATAAAGCTTGCCTGAACCTTACTTATTGTAAATTTTTAATTACAAGTAAGTCATCTTTTTTCTACTATATTATGGTTCTTGTCACGAAAAAATAATGTTGACAGTATTAAGCTTTATGTTATCAAGTGTAAACGCAAGTTTACACTTGATATCTGACACAAAGACCTGACAACAGGCATAACTATATTACTATATTACTGCACTCGTAAATCAGTTACACCCCGCTCTTACAAATACATACAATCGGATTCGAATATGCAAACGTGCCATTAACTACAGTTAGCGTCATTGTATAATATCGTCGCTTCTACTAGTAGCTTTATTCGTTCACATACAAAACGTCGACCGATGCATGATGCATGTTTTATGTTCGAGTTCTTGTTGAACACGATTTTGGTTCGTAACGTCTGGGACGCTCACCGAATACGTAGTATTGCGGTGAAAACTTTGTCTCGGTCATTTCGAATATATGAGCCTTAAGGGAGAACTGCACGCAAAAAGTGAAAAACCAGCGATAAGGTCTAGTCAAGTTCAAAGTAAGATGAAAAGGTACCTACTTATTAGAGAAAATCTCCTGCACGTCCGACCTCAAAAAAATGTGTTATGTATAGGCAATTTAAATTACATTTCGTTTAAAAATGGGTTCAAAAGGGTTCACGCGCTGCAGAAATACAAAGACATGAGTACGATTTAACATTTAAAATTTTGCAGTTACGTAGACAAAGGATCAATGAAAGACGGTAAAGAGCCATTTTGTGGAAAAAAAAATTATATGCGACGGAATTGGCGTCAAAAAGTGGTCAAAAAATGGTCGAAAATGGACAAATCTACTTCTATTTTATAATTCTAGATTTGATTTTTTCATAAAAATTCGCCTTTAGCGCCCAACTATATATATTTCCCTATTAAAATCACATTGAAGCTAATACATATCTCTTATAGTTTTAACATAATATTGCAGCGGCGGAAGGCTTGCAAATGATCCATAATACTGCGTGCAGTTCCCCCTTAAGACAGATATATTTTAATTTGTTATAGAAATCGGTGTTTTACTTCGATTTGAATTTAACGACCAACTCAACAAAAGTAAAACCGATTACTATAACAATTCAAGTAAACGAATGAGAATCTGACTTTATTATTTTTTCTACAGCTGCCTTCAAAATGGCTAAAAACAGACTAATGTGAAAATCTGTATTGCTCTAGGACTTGCACACCAATTATTGAGATTGCCAGTACAAATAAGAGGTACATTAAGAAAATACAAATTAAAACCATATCTTATTTTCATACCAAAATGTTACCAGTTCATTCATTTTCATTTTTGTGCAAAATTTGAGGTAAATTGGATAATTAGTTTTTTTAGTAATATTTTTTTTAACGTTTCACTGGGCTGCCATCTTGTTCCGGCAATAGGAGAGCTGTTATTGTCGAGAAGGAATAGAATAAGATTAAGAATAAAGCCGAAAACAAAGGAAATTATTTGCCGCTCAGGAATTACTAGGACATTTTTAAAAAATTCCGTTATTTCTCAAAATTCTGCAAAAATGAGAAAGAAAAATCGGTAAATTTCCTTTACCCGGAACTGCCCTCGTTATGCTTTTTCCTTAGGACTAGTGAAGTGTCACCCAATTTAGTTCAGTATATAGTCACAGTATATACAGTGTGTCCAGTGAAAGATGCAACAAATGGAAAACTTTTTCATTTCTCATTTCTCAGAAAATTTTAATCTTGATAAAAGTTGGCACATCTAAAGAAACTACAGGGGGAATAAACGTATTTCCAAAATATTCATCAGTATACGAGGGACCATCAAAAATATGAAAAATTCTCAAGAGTAAACTGACATGATTTTTCAAAATAGAGAAAAATTGTATTAAGAAAAGTTGCTTAGAATTAAAATACATGCCCAAATGTGGAATTGTGTAAGAAAATCTTCAATTTTGATTTTTTATAGTTTTTTTAAATTAGGCGATACGCCACTAGAATTTTTAAAAAATTCCATTATTTTTCGAGCTATTTACTAATCGTGCATAGAATGAAAAATAAAAACTTAAAAAAAAGTACTATTCATAAGAGAATTTTTATAGTTGCCGTACCATCGTCAACTTAATATTTAGGGTTGTTGCACACTACCTAAAAAAACAAAACTAGATGGTTTTCCATTTTTGCTATTCCTATGCTCTCTGAACTCCCTGAAATAATTTGATTATTTTCATTATTAGCATCTTATTTGATGAAAATAAAATCAAACTTGGTATAACATTAAAACACTATAAGTAAAAAAATGTAATACTACTTATTCTTATGAAATAGGGTATATAATTATACCTGTCTACTTTTCGAATATCAAAATGATCAAAGTTTGAAAGTTTTTTTAACGCGACGAAAAATGGCTGCAAACTAAATTTAAATGAAAAAGCGTAGTAAGTACTTATTATTGGAGAAAATTATAAATCATTTCGGGAGGCTGCAATAACTTTTAATGAAAGACATCCTGGGTTGTTTCAGGTGGGGTTTTCGGGGACAAAAACCAATAAAAAATTGAAGCGTTAGGAGAAAAAGTTGAAAAAACCTAAACCCCCCTATCTACGGCCCTAGAAAAATTATGTATCTGAAACTGGAAGTATTGTCAAAAGGAACCGATAATGATAAAGGAAATGCGTTAAGGAAAACGTATAAAAAAATAAGCAATATATCTAAGGAGCATAAACAAATTAAATTAAAAAACGAAATTTGCGAGATCATCAAAAGAGGCCTGTCTAGTATGCACTGGATAAGACTTCATACTAGGAGAGCGAGAAATAGAGATAATAATATATCTACATTGATTATAGGTCTGCATTGGTTTATGTAATTTCAGACCTAATTTAAGGCTGTTAGTGGAAGCAAATACCCAGTATTTCTGGGGCGAGGCTGGTTATATACTATATATGCGTTATTTGTAGATTATGAAAAAAAAGATGCGATATTAAAATTGTGGGATTTTTGTGACAGATTTAAATATGGTGTAATAAAAAAAAGTATCAAGTTTTATTCCACACTTTGTGACCTATTTTTGACTGTGGTGAAAATGAAATGCTGGGGTAAAAGAAAACAGCACTATTTATTTTTACTCCACTTCGCACGAGGAGGGTAATGTTTTTACTGTGTACGTATGTATCTGTTCTTTTGTTCATCCCGTAACATAAATTGCTTAATGGATTTTGATGGACGAGTACTAGAGGTACCGTCAAAAGTTAATCGAAGACACTCGTGGGTTATTTTTATTTGTTAATCACTCTTAACATTTAATTGTTTTGTGATTAATTTATCTTTTTTCATAACTGATTTCTGTGTTTAGTTTTTCACTTTTTACCCTACATTCTATTAATTTTTTTCTTTTCTTCCCAACTTTACTATGGTCTCAAAAAAATTAAGTTTCCATTTGACTTGGTTTTCAAAATTTGACAATACGTCATTTTTGGCAAAAAATACTGGAACAGGCCAATATTTCAGTACTTACTGAACAGTGTCTCTTTATATTTCGCGCCACTCTGCAGCTTTTACTTTGAGAGATAAAAAAAAATTAAAATGGAAAAATGTTAAGATTTTGCCTGAACCGTCAGGATTTTTTTATCAGGATAAATAACTGAACACCGGAAATCTATCAAAAAAAAAAGAACATAGTGTAGTTTTATTTTACAAATGAAGCAACTATTTCTGAAATTCTTCAGGAATATATCTCTAGTATGTGTGGCATGTAATTAAGTTTCGATCGGCTCAGGCAAAACTACAATTTTTATATGTAAAAATCTGGTGTGCGAAATTAACTGATAGTGTCTGATGCGATAATGGTAATAGGATTGCTGTAAAGTATAGTGGTTTTGCAGAAAATACATAAACTCTGTACTTATTTTTATGGATGTCCATTCTCTTTGCAACCATGAAATAGTAGCTATAATATCAAATCTCTATTTCACGTGTACTTTAACGTGACAATCAAATATTTTATTAAGAACTAAATTAAAGTATTAAATTTGGTACACGGGTTTATTGGTAAATCTTATTCAAATATGATATTTGCAAAGATGCCAGGTGTACCCCTTTTGCAGAAAATTTACGAACTAAATTTACTTATTTTATGCAAAACCGGTAAACTTGACAATCTTGCCAATATCATCATCGCATCAGACATTATCAGTTAACCCCGCGTACCAGATTTGGTGTACTCAGTGCAATAGATATTGAAATATTGGACCGTCCAGTATTTTCCACAAAAATGACATCTTGAAAAATAAGTAAAATGGAAACCTGATATTTTGAGACCAAGTTGGCAACGGTAATTAAAAGCAAAGAAAATTAGTATGGAGTTTAATTTAAAAAAACAAACTACTTGTTTTTTGCAAAACCGATAAACTTGACAACATTGCCAATGCTATCGTCGCATCAGACATTATCAGTTGGCCCCTCTTGAGAAATTTGGGTACCTAAATACCTATTGTACAGAAATATTGGACCGTTCCAGATTTTTTTTACAGAAAATGGTGTTGCTATATCTTGATAATTTGTGATCCTAATAAAGTTGGCAAAGGTAATCGAAAGCAATGAAAATGAATATGGAGTTATATAAAAAAATACATAATTTTTTGCAAAACTGGTAATCTTGGAATCATTGCCCACATCATCATAAGATCCGGTATAATCAATAACCTATGAATACCAATTTGGAATATCTAGGCGTAGTAAGTTTCGAGCTATTTGACCGTTCCGGTTCTTTTAGAATAATATATATATATATATATATATATATATATATATATATATATATATATATAATATATAAAATATATATAATATTATAAAAAAAAATCAAATTTTTTATGGGCTAGTTTTTTAGCTTCGCTAAGCTTTCGGTAATCTTTGCCTTCTTCGGGGCTGTAATATGGAAAAAATATTTTTTCAGGTTTTATACACTTTATAAAACAATAGAAATAAATTAAAAGGTTGTACTTACTGGGACTATAGTCTGTTTTTTCAGCCTAATTGAGACTCAGATATATCTACCATTTTTATTACTTTATGTTGATAAAACTAATTAATAGATATATGTAATCTTATATTAATAAACTTCATTCAAAACTAGATTTTAAGTCGACGAAAAATATTGGATTGAGGAAACTGACTGGTATATGGTTTTAAAAACAGACAAAACGAAATTTATAAAGTCAAGTTTAATTTAATTTAAAGATTTAGGCTTTAAATATATTTCTACTATCTTTAGAATTAGTCTCTTGTTATAATAGGCCGGAATGGGCTATTATTATAATCTCATCCTCAAAGTTGCTAGAAACCTAGCTTGAAAACGTGTTTTGTTTTTACCTTTGCGAAGAAATGATTGCAGGTAGGAGGCTGGTAAGTTTTTAGTAGAGTAAAACTCGAAACTATGTAAAAAAAAGTTTATTTTCGAAAACTGACGAATGGATTAAGTTACGCATACAAAACTTTTCGAAAAGATATCCCCCTCTATAAGGCCTATTGGCTTATTTTTTTTGTGCGCGGCAAATAGCATGTCAATTTTATTTCGAAAAGAAAAATATAAAGGGGTCACTTCGGACCCTTTAGACGTGCCAACGGCATGTCCTAGGGATCTAAAAGCAAACTTTTCCACGATCAAAATCCTAAATGGGCCTCCGTTTCGAAAATCTCGAATTATAGTAATATTGTTGGAAAATTAAAAATAATCGAAATTAAACCATATTTTGGCTAAAACCAATTTCAGATAGCTCATTTAATTGGCGTCGACTACCGTATCTAACGTTTTTTGCTCTTCTTTTTGTGGCATTTTTTGGTAAATTTTCATTAAAATAGCACACGCGTTGGTGCCAGTTGTCTGTAACAAGATTCAAAATATACAAAGCGAATTTTTCTTCGACATTTCTGTGAGAAAATTTTCTGAATTTGTTAATAATTGGTAAAATTCGACTTAAGTCGAGACGGAAAAGTGTCTAAACATAAAATTCAATTTTTTTACGAATCCTAATGGCTTTTAACCGAGATTTTTAAACGATTTCTATATGAAATCTCGTTATAAATACATTTTAAGACTTTACAATCCTTCTACAGGATGACTTTTTCATAATCCCTGTACCATTAATGACAATTATTATAACCTCATTAAAAACTGCGTGTTTTTAAAATATCTAATTTTCTTTCTTTTCTCCTCTTAGAGCGTATATGGAAATATGCTATATGGAAATATGGCGGCCAAATAAAATGTTTGTAATCGTGAAAAAAACACCCTCTCAGATTTTACATATCGTCACGTTTTAGCGTCCCTAGGTGCCAAAAATAAGTTTTATCAATTCCGTCGGTCCGTTTGTCGGTTTTTCTGTCAGTTCGCGGCCTACTATTACTAATCAGATTGACTTTAAAATTTTAGTCACAAAATAAGGGTCATATGGGAATGATCTGGTAATATTTTGGTAAAAATCCAATATAGCAAAACAAAATGGCGGCCTGTGAAATGTTACAAAAATTATTACTAAAAAACCACGTATCCAGTTTATCTCAAATGTTGCAAAATAATAATAATAATAACATTTATTTCCAACAATCGTTATTATAAATATTAAATCTAACCTATCGAAATAAATGGGGACACACCCAAAGAGCTCATTAACATGTTCTGCGTTTGGGTAAGTGCTCCTTTATATTTTTTCGCTACTACCGATATAAACCGTAAACGTGCAAAAGAGTACAATTTATAAGATACATTTAGCGTTACAAAATGAAAATAATGGTATTCTTATTATTTATCCTAAATATATGCTAATTATGAATTTGTATAAAAATTTACAATGCATTAGGATTTTTATTTAAATATCTATAGACCTAGCAATAACTTCTCTAGGAATTTCGAAGACCCATATCTTTTTTAAAAGTATATATATTTTTTAAGGTTTTTTTATATCATTTGGGAGTTAGGAGCTATAAAGTTAAAACCCCGTTGTCCTAGTCGTTTATTTGCTTTTTGCGTTGAATACTTAGCCATTAATTTCTGTCTTGTCTGATACGTGTGTAATATGTGTGCCACGGTGGTGTTATGTTTATGCTGTAATATAAAGGCTCTGTAGCAATAAACTTGTTATAAATAAAATATATTACTTTCCTTATAAAGCATGCACTAGGATATAATCTATTTTTTTAAGTAGTATCTTAAGGAAAATTTTGTGTAGTGGTTTTGAGTGGCTTTTATAAATTCCACGCAACCTGATATACCGTATTGCAGTAGAGACTGTATCAATGCGTAGTAAACTATTTTTAAATGGTCTCGGTCAATCAAAATACAAGAGTTCTAACCACACTACACCACAACTTGTTACGTTCTGGACGCGCGTTTCGCTAACCAAGTTAGCATCATCAGCAGATGATATAAACTTTTATAACAGTTTAGGCAACTTTAAAAGACCATTTATATAGATGGAGAATAGGATAGGCCCGAGCACGGTGCCTTGTTGCACTCCAAATTTTACATTAGATTGGTCACTGGCTTCTCCATCAAGTGTTACCATCTGTATTCTATTATGAAGGTTAGATTTAATAAGTTTTAGGGCAACTCCCTTGAAACCAAGGTCCTCAGTAGAGTATATTGGGGGGTTAAGCGGGCTCCCCCCACCACTTTTTTGATTGGTTGACGTACTTCCCCTACCTGCCTGGCCCCGCCCACTTGTATTCACTCCACCTAGATAGCTCCCCCACCACTTTTTTATTGGTTGACTACTTCCCCCACCTATCCTTGGCCCCGCCAACTTGTTTCTTCTCCACCTACATTGATTCTTATTGGTCGTGTCCTTCTCAGTCGTCGTTAGGCATTGTAGAGAGATTAGAGGTGGGCAATCCGACTCCAGGAGTGGATTCGTTCCAACTGAATCAAGTCCGCTTCCGGATTCGTTCCCATGGATTCGTTCCAGGGATTCATTTTTGGGATTCAAAAAATATGACAATGTGGGATTTTAAGGTTCTCAAAGGGGTGGCTTGGAGTCTTAGCATTTTTGAATTTTATTCTATTCTAATAAATCGATCATTTTGAAATTCAAATATTTTGTTATGACAAGTAACTTTGTTTTTAGGTGCTGGATTTATTTTAAATAATATAATTTTCACAATAAATGATTAAACTCGAAATAAAAATCAACGAAAAACCAATTTCCACAAAATGTATTTTTCATGTATGTAGGGTAAAATATACTGTTGTTTATATGCAGCTGGTTCTGGTTTTATTTTAGGACTCTATAATAAAGAAAAAGCAATTATCACTGAATGGATATATAAAATCACTATTACCTGTTTCTCAACAACAAACATAAACTAAAAGGGTTAGGGTCAATGTAATGGGAAAAGTTATAGATTGGCATACGCGCAGTCGTGCAATACTGAATCTTGTTTACGGCGGTTGACGCTTCGAGACTTTCGAGAGTTCAAGTTTATGAAACAGCTGGGTGCTGTGTTGCCGGTTATAATTCCCTATTGAACAATAAGTTGCACATTTCAGTTAAGACGGAAATGAATATTAAATTTACTTTTAATATGAATTCGCCTTAACATGTAGTCTATCTGAAGAAGTTACTAATGTGTGACGAAATAACATTTTTATAGTATTTGAAAAAATACATTTTGTGGAAATTGGTTTACCGTTGTTTTTTTTTTCGAGTTGAATTATGAATTTATAAATGTATGTATATAATACATCCATATTTGTGTTCAACGTTGAATAGTACTAACAGTGAAAACGGCAGCGCCGCAACCAGCAAAAAGCGCCCTCATCACCCCGATTGGGCTGACGCAAGACTTAAAATCGCGGGGAATCACGGACGAGTTGTGTCACATTTTTTCAGTTCGATAAAAATTATTTCAGTCTTGGGTGTAAAATAGTTTTTTGTTGATTCTAGTTTTTTAAATTGTGTTACTATGTCGGATAACAATAAAAAAAGAAAACGTAGTGAATTGTGGACCCATTTTAAAGAGTCATCGCGAAACTCTACAAAGTGTCTATTGCAATGAAACTATCAGTGTATCTGGCGGCTCGACAAGTAATCTTTCCAGACATTTAAAGCGTAAGCACCCAACTGTTCCTCATTCTCGGCTGGCAACATATTCAATTAGTGATGTAAATCTACAAGAAAGTGTTAACGATGTAAGTAATGAAGAAATTTTAAATGTTTCTGTGGCATCTTCATCATCAACGGACTGTCGGTCTAGTACTAAAACGCCAGACTCCAATATTACAAGTTCATCCTAAGTGCGGAGTGGTAGTATTGATAACTATGTCACTGTTTCAAGGCCTTTAAGTTTATCGAAAACTCAAATGTTAGATAAATAACTACTAAGAGTCATTGTCAAGGAGTACCAACCTCTTAGGATCGTTGAAGATGCTGAATTTAAAAAAATTGTAAAAATGTTAAATCCTGGATTTAACTTACCATCTAGAAAAACTGTATCTCAGAGCCTCCTGCCACGAGTATATAATGAAACCAAAACAAAAATTCAAGAAAACATTCAGACATCATTTGCAGTATCTTTAACCACAGATGGATGGACCTCCATAAATAACGATAGTTTTATTGCCATCACTGCTCATTATATCACTAAGGGTTTTAATTTATGTACATACTTACTTGATTTTGTGAAATGTAATCAGGAGCATATATATATATGAAGAATGGCATGTTAATCATAAAGTAACGTCTATAACAACAGACAATGCAGCCAACATTGTTAAGGCCACTAAAATATGCAATTGGAGACATGTCTCATGCTTTGCGCATACGATTAATTTAGCAGTGCAGAAAGGTGTCGAAAATATTAAAAACACTGTAACAAAAATAAAATCCATAGTAGAATATTTTAAAAGAAGTTCTACAGCGCTAAGCAAGCTTCATGCAATCCAAAGTCAGATGAATTTGCCTAATATTAAGTTGAGACAGGACGTTCTCACCCGATGGAATTCAACTTACGACATGCTGGTCAGAATTTTGGAAATCAAAGATGCTGTGGTTGCTACATTGGCTTTGGTTAAAAGGTATGATAGATTTTTTTTTTATTTGTAATTAGGTAAATAAATAAATGTATTTTTGCAGCGAGCTTAATGTGTTATCCGAAGAAGACTGGGCAGAAATCAAACAGGCAACCGAAATTCTTTGGATATTTAACGAAGTAACGAATGAAATAAGTTCTGAGAAAACTGTTTCCGTTTCAAAAATTCCAGTATTTGTAAAAACAATCAACAGTTTTATATCTGTAGGAAAGTATCCAGATAATGTTTTAAAGCCTGCTTGCGCCAACATGATTAAGTGTTTAAGACAACAAATAATAGAAAGGTTTGAAAAATATGAAAATAATGACATTATAGCCCAAGCAACGTTATTGGACCCCAGATTCAAAAGATATGGCTTTAGTAACGATGTTAAATATGATAAAACGGTTGACAATCTTTGAAACCGACTTAGTGCTACAATACCTACCATTACTCAAGAAGAAACGCAGATCACCCCTACTTCAGCGTCGAACCCCGTTACTAAGTCTCTCTGGACAGAATTTGATTTAGAAGTTCAAGAAAAAACCTCTACTAGAAATAAAAAGGCAGATATTCTTTTGGAAATCGGTAGATGTTTAAAGGAACCTTTAATCTCTAGAACAGAGGATCCTTTAAAGTGGTGGCAAGAAAAAGCCGCAATTTATCCCAATCTTATTCCATTTATAAAAAAAAAGACTCTGTATTCCTGCTACGTCTGTTCCTTGTGAAAGGATGTTTTCGAAGGCCGGCCAAGTACTTACAGAGAAGAGAAATCGGCTAACAGGAGATAAAGTGCAGCAAATAAGATTTTTGAATAGTAATTTAGAATAGATATTTTATTTTTAGTCTTAGTTATTCGCGTTTGCATCATGTCAATTTAAGCTTGTTTTTTTAAACCGGTTTTTTATCTAAAATTTCTATGCTGAAAAGCCGAGCTTAAATAAGCCAAGCTGATAATAACATGATGACATTGTTTTCTTAACATAATGTGTGCATGAATAATACCTATTAAAAACTTACGCCATAAAACGTATTTTTATAGTCAACAAAAATAATCAATACATATTAAATAAACTATTGAATTAAAATTGAATAAAATAGAATCTACTACTAATGAAACCGAATCCCGAATCCGATACAAAAATCGGCATCGCAGCCTCATCAGAGTCGCAAAATAAGCGACAGACTCCGGACTCGATTATCATATTAATAGCCGACGAACAAGAACGACGCGCTTTTTGAGTTCGGAGTCAAAACCGATCGGATTCATTTTAAATGTCCTAGCGGATTCGGTCCGACTCGTTCCACTACTGGATTCGTTCAATCCGAACGAATCTGACTGGAACGACACACCTCTAAGGGAGATGTTTTATTTCTTAGCAGCCAACAGAGCAAGTCATTCTTACAGTCACATGGGGTCCACTACAGTACCTACCGAAGATATTGAACGTGTTGGTTATTTGTTTAGCGCTAACGGTGCCCTTGTGAGAAATTAAAATGTGGGATGATCTAAAATATATTCCTCTTAATTATTTAAGAAGGTTTGTCGAGTCAGTGGAGTTAAAACAAATTTGGAAAAAGCTTCCAAAACGCTATTGACGTGACAAGGAATTACAGTTAAACTTGCCTTGTTACAATCACCACAATCAAGAGGGTGATTGTATAGATGAACCACCGCGATCTATAAAAAAGTGTTGTGGTGATGTGCAACAAATTACAGGAAACTGCCAGAAAATGAAGTAAAGAATTTAATTTATTTTCATTTTCTTATTCTCAGGATTCTACGCAAAGTAGACCACAATGGTGTCATTATTACGACAAACTATCTAATGAATATGCAAGCGCTGCATCTGTCTGTGACAAACATTGTAAAACATTAGATTTAAAACAACTTATTCATGACATAAGGGAATTGGGATTTGGTTATCACCTTCTTAAATTAAAGGAAGATATTGAAGATCCAATTCTAGTAAACGAGATTTTGAAAGAAGAAGAATTTTTTGTGTAAAGATGGAGGCAATTGTTACAGAAATGTACGAAGAGTTCACAATGTCTGCAGCCTGCTCTGAATATTATGTACATTCTTGTGTATTTACATTATACAAAACATGCAGAATTATGTAAACTCGCGTCTAAGGCATGTATAGATTTTCTTAAAAGTAAAAATGAAAGAAAATTTATAGAAGAGTTAAAAAAATTAGAGTTAAGCGAACATGTATTGTGTATGAGGAAATATTTAACAAATAAAACAAATATATTTTAAATTTGTCGTTTTATTTCATAAAAAAATAGTTATACAGAAGAAAAACATTTGCTAATGCACAAACACAAGGAGTTTTCTTATGATAAAAGCAGCATGGTTCCAATTTCTGTAAAGCTGGTTGTTCATCAAAGTCAATAACTGGCTTCAGAGAATATTTTCTTACAAACTCAGCCTTTTCTTCACCCTTGACGTAGACAAAGTTGGCTTTCTCGGTTAAGTTTCTGATAATATCTCGACATCTATGATAAACAGTAAATCCTTCATTCCAATCGATGCGATGATGATTTTTTATTAGCCAGATGGCGCTACTATATAGACTTGAAGGTAAATGATTTAAGTGAAATGGCGCTTTAAATATGTAATGATTTTAAACCCATCGTAAGCTGCCAATTCTTTAACAATTAATTTATCCTTGAATCCTTGAATATCTATAATGAGTCTCATATCTTTAAATATTGAAATTTTTTATCATTTCCACTTTTAATTGATATTCTTTAATTTGTTTCTTCAGATCTTGTAATTTGGTTTTGAAAAATGATCAACTCATGCATATAATCCATAATGAAGGAAAGTTGGTTGTGTTACGCTATAAATATTAAAACTGACGCATGCATATTAAAGTTGTTAGTTAGAGGATTATAGCTAAATATTTTATCGTGTAGAGTAAGACAATAAACAGAGGTATTTTTTTTAATATTCTCATTTGTTTCGAATTCAACCCTCATAACTACAGAACCACTTTGAAGCGATTCCTTCTGATGAGAGCAATCAGTGTGTGAAATAGGTGAAGTTTACTTAAATTTTTCGGGTGTAAATATTGGTTCATTTGTCAATCCATAGTAAGAATTTCTAAAATTAGCAAACATTTCATACAGAGCAGAAAATTTGTTGGCCTTAAAGTTTAAATATAAATCATGATATGGATATCTCTCCGAATTTAAAATAAATCTTATGTTTGTAAGATCAACTTTATCAAATTGACTAATATCTTTTTGTACATGCCCTTTTCGATCTACCTGGAAGGCAATAACAGCATGACGCGGTGTTTCCAGTTTATTAGTTGTTTTCACTGGCCATATATGACGCGATGCTTCAAGTAATTCAGAATATTCCACACATTCCCAATTTCGGAATCCCAACAAAATTTCCTTGTTTGTTTCTAATATTTTCATTAACGCAAGCTGTTGAGGGATATCTACCTCAACATGTTGTACTTTCCAATATAATTTTTCAATCGTGACTTTCGGAGTTGGAAATACAAATGTTTTTGGTTCTGTATCATCTATAAAGAGCACAGCATCTAAATCATTACTTGCTCTGATGAGTACTAATTCTCGTTTCATATTTAAAATAATTTTCTTATAATCCTCGAAGAATCCAAGGAGCATCTTTAGGGGTATTGATACATTAAAATCTACCTTTATCATCTACTAAAATTCTATCTTTTTCGCTTCTGTTTGGAAACCACCCAGCATTTTGAAGCTTTACGCTTTCATTGTTATTAAAAGACCAATATCCTTTTAATGTTGATGTAAAACCAACATTTTTTACTATAGTTACTCCATTTAATTCATAACGTATCTCCCGAAACAAAAACGCAATACCATTGTTGACAAATCTTAATTTTTGTGTATATTTTCCTTCAGAGTTAGCTAGAGTTCCTTCTATGTATAGAAGACTTTCTGACGGTAATGTGTATGTGTCTAGTTCTTGGATCGGAATACGTATTTCATCATTATAATCAAATTTTGAAGATATGAATGGCTGATAGGTATACAATTCGGAAGATATGATGGAATTGTCAACGTAAAATTTTTCATTTTTCAAATATCCAATAATTAAAAACCTTAAAACCTAACGATCGAAGAAATTGACGGTTTTCTGTTATTAACTGTTTGATGTTCTTGGAACTACTAACTTTGTGGTTACGCTCTCCTTTTTTATTTTCTACCTGCAATAGGTTGAATTTCGAATGTCTGTTATGTCTAGTAACCATTACTGTTAGTTTTCAAATGCAATCTGACAGTTATAGTTTCGTTTCTGAAATTTATAAGGTCGCCGTTCTGATCTACAATTCTTACTGTAATGTTGTTGATTGTTTGAACGCTGACTGGAAAGTATAATATAGGTAATAGAGATTCTACTATTTTATACCCAGGTGATACGGTAGGAAAAAATTGATGAATTATGTGAACTAGTCCAACACAAATGTTACAATCTACACAAATGGCGTTAACCTTAGAAATGTTTACAACTTCATCGGATTCGTCCCATACATTTGCTTTAACCTTCCGTTTTTTAAAACCTAACCGACTTCCTATTGAATCATCTTTGGTGAAATCAATTTCTCGACCACATTCAATAGTACATTTTAATGTATTAAGATTCGGTCGTAGATTAAAATATGGTGGAGTTAGTTTAAAAACAAGAAGCATTTCTTTTTTTTATAACATTTTCCAAGTCAGTAATATCATAAGTTCTATCAGGAATAATAATTTCCTTATCACCTATATAAATTTTATTATTTCCCTTTTCTATATTAGGAATACTCATAAAAGTTTCAAAATCGGCCAACCCTAAATAATATTCCTTGCCAACATCCAAATAGATAGGAGGATTAAAATCAGATGATAAAATAGAAGAATTACCTCTCAATATAAACGTTGTAGACATTTTGCTAATAATTTAAGAAATGCTGTAAATAATTTACTTAACATACTTATATAGAAAACTAAGAGCTAGCTGTCCACAATTATAATCGCTAAATTTTTGCTTGACGTCGTAAGTGTAATAAACATTTGCTTTCCCCTTTGAATTAAAATATTTAAGAAGCTTTAGAGGGGGTTTTAGGTTTCCATAACTGTCAGAATATAGAATTTTTTTTTTATTTTTTATGTAATAAATATTCCCTATCCTTTTTTAAATGGTTTTATAAATAAACCTTTTCCGGCTGCAACATTCTCCATAGCTTTGTTATGTCGTTGAGTTTCTTCAAGCAATTGCCTTGATGCTTTCACATCATTAACAGCCTTGGCTATTTCTGCTGCACTCCCTCCCAATGCGCCTAGTGCTCCCAAAATTGGAAGCAGGAGAGGTGAAAATCCACCATTTTTTTTCGGAGTTTTTATAATGCGCTTTTTTTTTTAATTCTAAGTTTACCACCCTTAGGCACGTTTACACTCATACCAAACTTTCTTTTTCCTTTCATAATTCCTGTAACCATCAAAGCCGCAGTTTTCTCACCAAATGAAGAATCTTTTGCTTTTACTCTTTGCCAAGCTTTCTCTGCTAGAATCTTATCAGCCCCGGGTCTTTTTGATAAATCGTTAGTTTGTGAGTATGCAATGTCGTGATCTTTACAAGCAGCGTCTAAAGGGTTTATCCCAATATCTCCACTACTTAATCTTTTTTCTAATTGTGTTCCCGGACCGCAATAATTGTAACCAGGAATGTGCAGTTCATTAGGTAGATTATTAATTAATTTATTTACTAATCCCGAACCTTCCTTCTTGCTTTTCTTATTGGTTTCAACCACGTGAATGTTGTGTATGATCATTATATAGTTTTTAAACTAAGAAAATCATACTGTGCATCTTCTTTAAATACCTTAACAATACAGCAAAAGAGGCAGCAAAACAGACACATACTACACCAAAAAAAAAACAGTAAATAACAACAAAACAGACAAACAATACAGCAAAAAAACAGCAAAAACAGACAACAAAACAGACACACAATACAACAAAAAACATCAAAACAGATACAAATACTTCAAAACACCTGCAAACAATAGCAAATCAATACAAACAACAAAACAAACAGGAAAAACAGCGACTAAAACAAAATAGACACCTAAACACATAGAAAAAACTACAGCACAACAGAAAAAATGACAAATCGACTTAGCTATATATGCCTATTTCTTAACACCCAAAGTCAGTTACTGTTAATGATGTGGGTTGAAAAACAAGCTTTTTCCTTACCAGTAAAAAACCATGATGAACAAACCATTTAGAAAACATGGTGATCTCTTTGGTGGTGATTCAAAGAAATGTCTTTGTGTAGGGATGTCGGGCTCAGGGAAAACCAACTCCATTCTAACGTTACTTGAACATCCAAACTAAATTAGATTCGAAAATGTTTATTTATACTCAAAATCACTTTATCAGTCCAAATATGAGTATTTAAGAAAATTATTAAAACCAATCAGAGAGATTGGTTATTTTGAACATGACAATGATGAAAGTATTATATCATCTCACGATATTAAACCAAATTCAATTATATTTGACGATATTCCGTGTCATAATCAAACTATTATAAGGGAATATTTTACATTTGGTAGACACAAAAATACGGACTGCTTTTATATTTTTCAAGGTTATTCATCAATTCTCAAGAGGCTTATACGTGAAAATGCAAACCCTCTAATTTTGTTAAACAGGATCTTACTAGTTTAAAACACATATATAATGACCATTGCATGATTGACATGAGATTTGATGAATTTTAAGCCCTCTGTGAACATTGTTCGAAGGAAGAATACGGTTTTGTTGTAATTGACAAAGACTATGCTTTAAATTCTGGCAGATATAGAAATAAGTTTGATTCCTTTATACAATTATAAACATGTATAAACGATTAGCAAGAGAGCTAGTTAAATCAAGAAGAGCAGTAAAACAAAAATAACAAACTTTAAAGTCGGAAGCCTTAACGACACAAAGCCAATTACACACAACCGATAACACAACCATTGCAGCAACTAATTTACACTATTGCAAAAACAGAACCAATCGATCTAAAAGAAGAACCTCGTACTTTAGAGGAACTGCAACAAAAACAATTAAAAGAAAAACCGGGAAGACACCTATTTTATCAACTGAAATACCTTCATTTTTTGATAAAAGCGTTGCATCTGCTAGTAATATTCCTACTATACAAGCAATGAGCACAGTAGTAGGGAATTTAAATTTATCCGATGTGTTAGAACAAACGAGACAAATAATTCAACATTTAGTTGACACTCCAGGATATCAGGAATGGTTGGAAGATTTTCATAGATTACCAAGAAAATATATTATGAAGGAGTTAGAGGTACAAAATTTATGTTATGAAACAAACAAATTTCTCCTAGGAACAAAGATGAAACCAGTTGAAATTATTAACAAAGATATAAAAATGGAGGGTGTGACATACACTGGCACTCTAGGTTTATATGAATTACTTTTTAAAAAAGAAACAGTTGGTTAAAAAAAGAAGATTTTAATCAGTATATGGTCATTCTATCAAGAACTAACGCATATCGCAGAAATCATGATCCCAATGAGCAGGTTAAAGGAAACGGCTCAGTCAAATATGTGACTATTATATGACCATAATGGGCAAGCAAAAGGCGTAACGAAAACAAGAAACGTCAGAACAGCAGCAAAAAATCTAATAGAAGCATTTACAAGACCTAAGGCTCCATATCGACAAACGAGACAGAGACTGGGGATGGGGATTTTGAAACTTAACAAAACAGACACTGACTTGTATATTGGGATAACATCAACGAACTTGTTGATAGACTTCGACTTTTAATGGCATCTGTCGAAGCAGGACATACAAATCACAATAATGAAATAGTTTCAATTATTGAAGAACTACGAGAAGCCAAAATAATTCTATAAATAAAAGCCATTGAAAAAAAATCAACAGTTGTATAATAGATTTTTAATATGTCGGTAAATAAATTCGGAACTCATATTCTAAATGCCAATCAAGATTTGTATTATTTTTCTATCCTTCCCATGGTTCTGGGACATTCTACAAAAACCATAAACCTCTCGAATAGCGAAAAAAGACGTTGTTATACCATTAGCGGTGATGATATTACCTTATCGTTTCCATTTCCAGAAGCAGAAGTGAAAAAATTTCACTGTAGTAAAGAAATAGATTTTATCATAAATAACAATATATTTAGTTCGATTGAACTATTAGGTCATAAACTCGCTAATGGTGATAATATTTCTGTTGTAAGATCGCCCAAACATTCCTCGTCCCGTGGAGTGTTATATGCAGGTTTTAAAGTGTAAGACTAAAAGTGGATAAAATTACGGAGGAAGTCGTTAACGAATTACATAAACCCGCTAGAAGGAATTTTAAATGAAGACGAGTAATAGTGAAAGGACTTAATGATTTGTTTACAAGCAGATTTAGTTGAAATGCGACCTTATTCAAAATTTAATAAAGGATATAGATATATTTTAGTGGTAATCAATACTTTTTCTAAATTTGTTTGGGCACTACCTATTAAAACAAAAACTGGTAAAGAGGTGGTTGCTACAATGAGAAATATTCTCAAAGACTTAAAAGGAGCTCCTAAATATCTGCAAGGCGTTTCAAAAAATATACAAACTGATAAAGGAACAGAATTTTATTCCAAAGACTTTCAGAAGCTAATGAAACAGTTTAAAATTAATCACTATAGCACTTTTTCTAATTTGAAAGCAAGTATCGTTGAGTGAGTGAACAGAACAGTAAAGAATAGAATGTGGAAAACATTTAGTCTACAAGGAAATTATAAATGGTTAGATATATTGCCTGAAATCGTTAGAGAGTTCAATAATACAATCCACTCTCCAATCGGTAAAAAACCTAATGCTGTTATAAAGGAAGTGAAAAAAGTATATTAAAATCTTTATTTACTCATATGAAAACAATTGATTCTAATTTTTTAAAAATTAATGTCGGTGACTTTGTTCGAATAAGCTAACACAGAGAGTTATTTTCTAAAGGATAAACACCCAATTGGTCAAATGAAATTTTTAGAATAAAAAAGTTGCAACTTACAAATTCCACAACATATTTACTTAAAGATGAAACAAATCAGAAATTCAAGGAGGCTTTTATGGAAAAGAATTACAAAAAATTAAACATTCAGATATATATTTAGCGGAAAAAAATATAAGAAGGGGAAATAAGATGTTAGTTAAATGGCTTGGATTAGACAAAACACATAATTCATGGATATTAAAAAAGGATATGTGGTAAAATATTTTTTAATAAAAACATATTTTTTAATAATATTGTTTTATTTCATAATTCTGTTTAACATATTTTCCAATACAGCTTTTGAAAAATTTCCATTTTCAGTTCCAAAACATACGTAATTATCATTTTTTGTGATCCTCACTATTGGCATTTCACCAAGTTTCTCAAAAAGAATGTATATATTTTTCAAAAATATAGTTTCTTGAAAAGCGTTGGACGAAAAAAAGTAGTTTGTTACAACACCCTGATATTTTAGTAGGTCCTTCCAGTCATCTTCACTTAGAACAATGGACTGGTTCTTATTTCCACCAAATTCAATACAAAAAGATACATACACATACACAAACTTTGAGTTGAACTTATTTAAAGGGTACTGTTTAGAATTAACTATGGTTTGTTTTTCGACAAAATTTATGGGTGTTTTAAACACATTGGATACTGCGCTCTGTTAATTGAACATCATGAGACAGTAGAATATAAAACTAAGTAAATAATGATTCGCAGCACATTTTTATAGCCTACTATCTCCCCCACTTAAGTGGAGGACCTAATTAACGTTAGAAGGGATAAAAAATAAATTACAAAAAAATTTAAATACTAAAAATTTTAATTTAAGTTTTTAAATAAATTACAAAAGCAACGTAAGATGAAATAATTGATATTAAAGTCAGAAAAAAAATATATATATAATTACAATTATCTTTCATATGAACAAATTCTGTCCATTCTGAATAAATCACAGGTTTTTTATTAAAAAAGTATTTGATCTTCATATAATTAACACATACATAACATTAACATTTTCTGTAATATTATAAGTAAAAAAGTGTGAGTTTCCAGCTATGTAAACCATTCTCATTTGCTTATAACAATCGGTTTCATTTTTATTATTGATGCACACGTCGGCTCTAATTCTATTAGGAATAGAAAACTAACACGATTGATGAAGTAGCAGTCATTCTTCTAAAGAAACTAAATAATACTGTTTGTTACAACATTTTATATATATTCGTACTAATATCGTTAAACAGATTATAAAAGAAACAAACTTTAATAAAACTTGACAACTTTAACTTTCTTTTCTAATTTCAAAACTAGATAATAATTGTTTATGACTCTTAGGTGAGAACAATTCAATTTTTTAAATCAACTTTTAGTAAGAGTTTCTTCTAAACGGCGTCTTATGGCTTTCGGTTCATTTTCAGATTGTAAAATAGATAACGTTTCAATCATTGATTCTTACAATTATCATCCAATCATTGATTGGACAATATCTTTGTGATCCCATGCTAGAGTTTTTGTGGTATTTGAAAGACGATATCTTTTATCATCATGACTTGTCAAGGCTAGTTTGTTAATCAAATTGATATAAATATTGTGGAGATGTGACTTAAAAACATACATTGTGCAGAATACTTTTTTACCTTTTTCCACAACATCTTTGTAATGTTTGTAATAAGTTTAATTGTTTTTCATGGCACATTTACGAATGCCTTTTGCCTTTTTATCTAAACTATCTTTGGCTTTTATGCAGTATGCCTTAGCTCCGGTACCAAAAAAACTGTCTAAAGGTACACCTTTATATTCATCCTTTAATTTACCAACCACTGATGTGAATATCGGCATATTATGAACATTTGGTTCAGGATAGTTAGAGGTGTCAAATTGAATCAGATTTTGCTTCATATCCTCATAAAAAATTTCTGTCTCAATTTCTAGTATTAAAGAATCAGTATCAGTATACAATAAACTTACATTATCGCCATATTTTATTTTTAAATATCCGTAATAAAAATCATACATTACAGTTTTTGCAATATCCAATATACTCGTTCCAACAAAAATAGGTTTATTATATTCCATACAAATCTTTTTAAGTTGAATAGCTACTAAATTTTCCAAAAAAAAATTTAAATCTTTGAATTGAGGTTTTGCAATTAATTTCTCAGCACTTAATTTGTTTCGCTCTCTCTCCCATTGATTTACTAACTTAATATCTACTCGGTTTTCGACATTCTCCATAGTTTTTCCAAAAATACTGTTATTTGCCAATTTGTACGAATTTTTTTCAAATTGGTTTTTAGAAATATTTCGTAAATTAGTATTCAAATCAATATATGTAGCTAACCATGGAGATTGTGTAAATTTAATTCCTCGGTGTATTTTCAGAAGTTCAAGTCCAAATTTTAAGCATTGCTTTAAGGCACGATAATGAATAACATAATTATACTTATTGTTTAAATTGGGAATTACTTTAGAATATTTTGAAATTGGTGGCTTAAATTGTTCGGGACAGAGCGGAAAGTCGTTATGGCTTTCATGTAAATTCTGAGGATATTCTAAGTCAACTTGAAATACAACGCCCGTAGATGATGTATCTGGAAGATTTAAAATTTATTTATTTGAATGATTTTATCTTCGATAGCCAAACAAAGTTTTTTCTGGCAAGTACTGTTTCATTGCAAAACCATTCAAATTTGTTGCATCTAAATAGGCAATGTATTTTGTTGGATATTTAGGATTGAAATTATCAAGAAAAGGATTATTTGCCTCCGATTTTCGAACTGAACAAGTACTAACTCCACCGCGAACTCCTTTTTTGAAGAAATGAAGCATATCTGGATCTATCAATAATTCTAATTCTAAGTTTGTCAATTTTATCATAGCATCCCAACACATGGAAGGACTCGTTACATAGTTGACAGGATCTAATTTATAAGTTTTATAACAAGTATTTCTATAATATTCAAAAACATCGGCTAAAAGAAGGACGTCAGATTTCAAATATATATCTGAATATTCACCTATTTTTGAACAATTGAATATATTCCATACCTCTTTAGCTCTAATGTAATATTCATTACTAATATTTTCATCAGTTAAGTCATTATAAAATTTGGATGTAATGGAAGGCAGATATTTATCATCCAACTGTTCGTCAGAATCAATATATGAATAAAGAAAAACTCCTTTTTGCCTAACATATTTAAATTGCTCTGGATCTGAAAAATGTTTTTCCATCCGAAAAAGGTTTTTTACATATATAACACACAAATGCATTATATTCTTTTTGTTGCAAACCACTTAATTTATTCATAGGCTTTTGATTTCTAAAATAATTGACATAAAGTTTTTTCTCATCTTGTTCAACATATTCAATAAACTTTACAACACAATCAGTTCCACGATAAAGTTTTAAAGATGTGAGATTTTCTTCAAATGATGATTTAATGTAATAAGCGAACGAATATGGAACATGTTCAGCAGTTTTTACTGTATAGGAGGTTGTAGGATCAAGGTTTTTGTTTTCAATATTTTTTAGATAGCACTCGAAATCAGCATAAATTACAAAAGGTGCTTTATACTGCTTTTGAATATTTTGAAACTTTAATATGTTTTCTGGAATTTGATTTCCAAACATGTCTAAAATAAGTTCATCTAAAGGATATTCAATTCGCACAAATGTGCAATCATATTCTAAGCGTCTCTGTAATTTCGCATATGTACCAAAATATTGTAAACATCCGTCACATAGATTTTTTTACTTTCTTTTTTGATAGTTGTTTAAAAAGTAATTTGGATAAATCTTTTGTCCAACAATAATGACTATTACCGTCATCACAAGTATTTAATAGTAGATTGATATGTAAATTCTTTTTATGTCTATTATAGTGTAATGGTCCTACAACCCCATAAACATTTGTTGATAAATTATTTTTGTTTTCAAAAGTGCTTATCTGCTGTAATTTAACTGGAAAATTTATACTTGTGAAATCAAAGATAGTTCTGAAGTCCGGATACGATGAAGTTTTCCTAGGGTCACCTAAAGGTTTACATACTGCTGATACAACGTCATATGCGAAGCAAAAATTATCTTCATTCAAAATGTTGACCAAACTGCCCAGAAATCCTTGAATTGAAATATAAGAGGAGCCGCATAAAGGATTGTACTTGTTGATATTTAATTCCAAATGGAGAATTTGTTGTAAAATCCAGCCTGCAATTCAAAAAAGAAATAATTGGTACTTAGCAAGATGGACTGTTGTGAATAAAAAAATAGAAGCAATCGCACTTGAAATGTTAACATTTTTACAAGTAAATTATTATCTTACCAGAATCTCGTTCTGGTAGTTCATCTGCCTTGGTTGTCAGAACTTTGAATATATCGTCATAGAGATGATTTAAATCAGTCGTTTCAGTCACGTTATGGAAGGCTGTGTTGAATGATTTAACTGATTTAGATTTTAAAACTGGCGAGTAGTATATACCAAATAACTCTGCATTTACCTTGATGGTTGTATGTAGTTGTTGTTGCTTCCTAATTAATGTAAAAACTGCTGTTAATTTCTTGTTGAAATGGATTTTTGTGCGTAAACGTTATATGCCGAAATTCGACACTTAAAAGCACTTCTAATAAGGTCTATTCCATTTCCATAATTAATAGTACTGTTGCTTTTGTCAGTCAGTCAAAAAAAAGATCATTGAAATGATACAAAACAAATTAGTTTGATTGTTTTTCTTATGGCTTAATATATTAAATTTTTTTAAAAATACTGTAAATATATTTACTATCGATTAAATTATCATCCGGATTATAATTCGTGTTCATTTTCAAACATGCTTCTTTTATGTGTCTTATGAAGTTTTGTCTCTGTGTAAATTATTCTAGACAAAGTGCGCAGAGAAGGGTCATTTTAAAATGGCTATTTATTGGTTTAGTTTCTCTTTAAATAAGGAAAAAAATGGATTTAAATTTAGAAGCTTGTGCTTTTGTGTCTTGTATATTTTTTGAATTTTTTATTGTTTGATACCTATTTACAACTAAGATTCACTATCAAAGCAAAGATTTTTCATAAATACATTTCCTAAATTTAAAAGGAACTCACTGTGTCTATATGTTATTTTTTTAACCGTTGTACAAGTAAAATTTTTACAATCATTAAAATTAAAATAATTGTGCACCATCGATTTAAACATTGCACAACCACGTCATGTTCTTCTTTTAATAAAAATGGTTTTGCTTTCGAATTTAAAAAATTGTTTAATTTACTTGTATACGGAAGTTTTAATGGATTGTTTTGTATTGGGTGGGACTGTAACAACGGATTGCCCAATATATTTGTTTTTTAATTTTTTGTTGACATTTGTGTCATCGTCCGAAGATTCAGAAACAGAACGTTTCCTTTTGTTCTGAACCTTTTTAGATTCCACAAATTCACACGAATCATAGCGAGGTTTTGGTGTACTATAATTGCAATTTAATTACAGTATGTTACACCTCAACATCACCTACAATTTTATTACAGGTTTGATCCAAAACCGCTATTGATTTTAGGCCGAACTGTAATTTAGGAGCTGGTTGATACTCATCCCTAAATTTTTTTACCTCAATAACAGTCTCTATCGAATCTTCCGACGACGCATCAGAAATTGGGGAGTAGATAGGAAATATTCTCCCTCGATTCCCATTCCCCTCTCAACTTCCTGTTCTATCTGATTACCCTCGACTCCCTGCTCCGAATAAACATATTTTACTATCAGTTCAAACTTTTCATTTTCTAAATTAAAATCGTTCTTTTCAGAATTGAAATATTCTAAGGAGGCGTTTTTAAGGTTTTCTAATGATTTGGAGACTTTATTAAAAGAATTAATATCAGAATCAAATTCCTCGAGAGATAGCTAGGTCCTTAAAATTTATTGTTGAAATTCGTCCAGGGTCAACTTCATTATTTTGATTAATTAGTGTTCTCGCGTTGAGTAGTTTGTATCGCAAAAATTTTTTATTTTGGGGTTGAACACAGACAATCCTTTAGGGACTTCCCCATTGAGGATGCCATGTTCTACTACGGGGTGGTTTGTACTGATAAATTTTGTTACTTTTTTTTGGAACACAGCCTTCTTTTTACGACTGTCCCCTACAGGGACGCTGTGTGCCATCTCCTCATCACTAAACAAAGAATACAAACTACTTCCTGTTTGTCCTGTAGTTTTTAATTTATTTTTATTTTTTCTACGTACGGACCTGCGGTCCATGTCATAGTCTAAGTTATTGTCGCCCTCACAAATAGAAGCGAGGTCGACCCTGGATTTCCCATCCTGACTCTGAATTGATGGAGAGAAATCCATTTCAAAGAGGGATTCTGTATATTTTTTGTTTTTTATTGGTTTCCTAATTTCTAACGAACTCTCATTGAAGATTGTTCTAAAGTTTCGCGCTTACGGCTAGAATTATCGAGCAACATAGTTGAATTAGGAGTTGTCGTTTTTTCATAATGAATATTTGACAAGTTAAAGTTTGAATTTAAATTATGATTTATTATGGAAGAGTCTCTTGGGTATTCTCTTCCTCGGGGCACCTCCATGGAGAGGTCCTCTATGTAGGTGGCTCCGGCGAATGTTTCACATAAATAGGTTTTAAAAGAATCGTCATTTCTTTTGTAGTGTACGGGGGCAGTTTGATACAACCTTGACAAGCTTGTCAGGCACCCACCACTCACCCGAGGAACATCAGGATGTTTGTTCCCCTCGCCAGAGATAAGAGTGAGCTCATGCTCGATGAGGGGGACGGTGTTGCTGGGCAAAGTGGAGATTGTTGTACCGTGCTTGGGAACCACGTCAGACGTTGAGGTGGCCATTGGTAATCAGTAGAAAAAATGTAAGATTAAAAATTTCAAAGTCCGGCCCTGCCGGACAAACAAATTAAGGAGCAACGGGAGTCTGTCGGGGTGAAGTCACTTATAACTAAGAAACGTAACCCGAGTGGAGTCCTAGCTCTTAGCCTGATTGTTATGTACAAAAAGGATTTATTTACTTAATTAAACCTGGTTACTATGGCTTTTGCCGTGTGTAGGCTTTTCTAAGTCCGTACACCACTAAAAAATTTCACCTTTCGATCTCAAGTCGAAACGTCAAAAGAAAGCACTACGCACTGTCACTATAAGTGTTCGTGTAGGCACTTTAAAGTTTTAAGTTTATTTAAGTTTATTGTTTATATGTTGAGATTTTTATTAAAAGTTCGCTCAACAGTCTTTTGTCCTTAGAAACAAGTAATTGACCACAATTACTTGAACTGTCTTTTTGCTCACTTTCAAGTTTTTTGCTCAAATAAAATTAACAATAACAAATCTCTCGTATTTGTTACAATTTGTTTTTTCAAAATCAAAATTAAAAACACTGTGACTGCTCCAGTAAAGTCTTTACAGTTACAACTTTAAAATCAAGATACAAAATTTACTTAGCCTAGTCGAACTAACTAACTGAATATCTTTTTATTTACTTAAAATAAAACATATTATTTATTTATTAATAATAAAATAATTAAAAGTTTAAAATAAGTATGTATATTTTTTATGTTCGCAAAGCAAGGTAAAATAAAATGTTTAAAAATTAAATTTTCAAAAAATCAAACTCAAAAAGATATTTTTTTCAAGCTTGCCAATTCCCTAATCTAATTATCCACCCTGGTCACGACGCTTGGGATATTAGACGCGTAAATGTTTATAATAATCCTAATACTAATATTTATAATTTAAAATTAAAATTTTCGCAAAAGTTTATAGTTTATGATATGTTATTATATATACAAAAATCACAAAAATAGTTTTATCAAACCAATCAATATAAGAGCACGGTTTTCTAAGTGTCCCTTAGAATAAACAATCCTCCTCACTCAGGAGAGATTGAGAACTTCAGGGACTGACGTGCTAAGTCTCTGGAGGGATCGTTAAAAAATTTAAGAGAACGGATTCACCAAGCGTACTTAAGTCTGAATCCTACTCTAACTTTTACAAGATCAAGTATTATTTTACAATTTGTTTAAACAATTAAGTTTACAACAATCAGAGAATATCCAATATCGGTTATGTCAAAATCAGTTATAAAAAGTGTGATTCGCCCAACTAAGGGTAGATCACAAAATACAAATCAAAATCAAAGTCAAAAATGTTACAAGATAATTACAAATATATGCAGTCAAAATCGGTATTTTAAAATCACAAATGTTTATAACAATTTATGAAGTGAGCAATTCGTTAAAAATCAAAGTTATAAAAATATTAATTAGCAATTTTAAAAATAAGCAAAAGGTTAGCAGGTTTACGTTTCAAAGTTTTAGAAAGTAAAAATTATTAGCAATAAAATTTACGCCAGAAGCACAACAAAAACAAACACTATGAGCACTAGTTAGATTAAGCCTTTGGTAACTTAAATCGGAAACTCGATCTGGAGAATGAACTGAGCTTGGAGAACGCTTAAAAAATGGAGACCAGAGCCTTAGCCTTACCTAGATCTTCCACACGCAATTTCGACAGCCAGTATTTTAGTTCTTCCAGATGAGAACCTGATTTAATTCCCGAGGACGATCTTCACGATCTAAGCCCTACTCGGAACCAATGTTCCAACCTTTCAGAACAGAGACCCGGCGAAATCCAACGGTGGGAACAATAGTGCAAGGTTCCTCTAGTTGTCTTCGGCTGTATCACTAATAGGGATTTTAAGAAGCGCACTATTACACTGCTACCGGCGCTTAGGAGGACTTGTGAAAATCACTTAACACTCACGACTGACGTGTACTATAGAACGAGACGAAATGCTTTTACGAAATGCTATGATCGAAAGAAAGAAACGAAATTGACTTATTTTCCAATTTTCGATTTTTCCCAGTAATAGCATTGCTTAATGCGTATTCTGGCAAAGTTTTATTAATTTCAGATAACTTTTTATTTTTTCAAATAAAAAATTCATAAAGCTTTGAAAATTTGTTAAACGATGTTTCTTTAATAGTTAATTATGCCTGTAAAAACTGGGATTTTTCCTACGTGTAGTTTTTGAGATTTTGGAATTATTCACCAGGACCTGGTGCTGTCCTTCCGAAGTCTATTGTCTGGTTTCCTGTTAATTTTTTCCAAAAATGAAAAAATTTTCTTCCACAAAAGTTGTGCTACGAATTTGAAATTTGGATATGTTGTAGATTGAGTCAATTGGAACATTTTCTTCCTAGTGCCTTTTTACGCTAGGAGGTCGCGTTCAGGAGTTACGGACGTAGCGTCCTTTTCTAGGTGTGGCGTTCACGACGCTTACCTTCTTTCTTCCATAAGTTGGTTATTTCTTAATATTTCATTTTGAAATTTTTGTGCAAGGTAGCCCTAAGGGGTCTCTTTCAAATAGTCCTTACGGCCCTTGATTGCCTTTTACAGAAAAATTTTTATTAAAGATTGAAATTGAAATTCTTAAAAATAACGTACTTGCAAATTTGAATATAAAACTTTAAAGTTAATTTTCTCATTTGTTTATGAACGGATTTTTATGATTCTTTTATTGAATTGTTGGCTTTGACAATGGCTTTTTGGAAATGTTAAAATTTTTGAAAAATATTTAGTTTTAGGTTTTTGACAAATTAAAACAATTTTATTTCTGGTAGAATTAATTGAGATAAATGAAAGATATTTATGTAGGCGTGAAGCGCATAAAAAACTAATCATTTTTACAAAGTTTCATTAAGTTATTTTAACTAGAAGTATTTTAAATTAGTTATTATAATTATAGAAATTCTAGAATCGAGTAGACCAATACAAGCTCGGCGTGGTCGATCCTGATTGGCTCGAAGGTATGAGTTCTGAATTTTTTCCGTCGAACTTTCGAGATTAGGCGTGGAAATTCGTTTACATTCGATTTGTTTTGACGCTCTAGAAGATGATTGCTAGGCCTGTTTCCAGTTGTCTGATATGTGTAAACATATAGGGATTCTTTTTCTTATTATTTGGCCTTATTTTTAAGGTATATATTAATTTATTTAATTAAAAAACGTGATATTACGACATTAGATTTTTAGAAATTGTAAATAAATTATAATGGTAACATCATCGTAACTACCAATTTCTGATTGCGTATCGTTATCCATAAAATGTTTTTCTAACTCGTCCGGTGTTAATTGACACAAATAACAATTTGAATAATCATGTATTGGACAAGCCTCTTTTAAATCAAATAAACTGGAATCAAATTCAAAATCATAATCATTATCAATTATAGTATCAATATCAATTATGGAATCAATTTCAACATCAGAATCAATATAAATTATGGAATTCATGTTGAATAATAGTTAAAAAATAAAAATCAAACCTGCAAAACACAAAACAAAGTTGTAACACAAAATATAGGATAAATTAATATTGATTTGCAGACTTAAAGGTCCTAAAACGAAGTTGTAAAGTAAGACACAAAATGTAATTAGAATTAGTAATAGGATAACTATGGATTTGCACACTTAAAGGCACGAAAACACAATTACACAAGAGAATTTACAACGCAGACACTGAGAAGCACGATAAGAACCTTTCGAGTAACTGACGGACAATAAATACGATTGCCATCTCCCAAGCCGCCTAAACCACTTGTTAAGTCACTCACATTGGCTGGGCTGGTACGGCGTGGTACGACGTGGTGCGAAGTGCTACCAAGGGCAACTGCTGTCAAACACCGGTACGCGAACTCGACGGTTTTTTTTTTGCCAAGTTTTTTTTTCTTTTTTCCAGTTTTTTTTCTCAGAGTTTTTTTTCTGAGATTTTTTCTCGGAGTTTTTTTTTTTTTTTTTTTTTTTTTTGTTATTTATGGGCGGTTCTCTGACGTTTTCTTTTTTGTCTCGAGACGTAACAGTGGTACTCGGTTCGGTTGCCCGAGGCGGTACTTGGGCGTTTTCTTTTGTGCTTTATATTCTCGTGATTCTGCTGGGATCTTCAGTTCAGTCTTCAGTTTGAATCTAGTACTGATTTTGTGTATTATTTTAAGTTAAATTATTAAAAATGTCGGTTAACAGTGGTGACATTTCTTATGGTGAATTTATTCAATTTTGTGAACACTATCACTTGTTTATAAATGTCGGTATGGTATCACCAGTGTGTTTAGATGATACCGTGGTGTGGTGTGGATCTCCACACGTCGCAGGAGCCGGTGCCGCAGCATTTGCTTTGTCCAGCAACATCAACAGAAACAATGTGGGGTGATTATCTACAATCGCCGCAGGAGCTGTCAGTACAACTAGCAATACCACCAACAGTACAAGCAATTCAACCAACAGTACAACTAGAAAAGAACCAGTAGTTACATCAACAGTACAATTGGCAGTAGAACCATCACTATCAAGACTATTACAAATTTGGAAACTCTGTTTGACATAAAATTAAGCAATGGGCCTATACAAATAGACCTTATACCAAATTTGTCCAAACCTAGGAGAAAACAGCCTAATAGGTTCTGTGAAAAGCCAATCAATTATAGGTATAATTTTTAGTTTTAGTATTAAATATAAGTATTTTTTTTTAGTTTGAAGTAATATTAATTGTAATTAAAATATATGCTTTAACTTATTTTTTGTTTTATTTTATTATTATTTTTATTAATTGCTAATGAAACGTACCAGCTAGTTTCTTGAATGTAGTTGTGTATTATAATAATATTCTTTATTATGTGTTTAAGCAATACTAAATAACATTTTTACTTTATCAATAGTTAAATTGTCTGGTAATATATTTAATTTTTATTTATTTAGCAAGTTTTATAACAGTTTTTATAATCATATATTATTTTTACATTAGCCAAGGCACAGTGCCAGTGAATTTTTATAAAAATAACATTCTGGAATCTTCTTAAATTTGCTTAGTTTGGGTTAAAGTTATTCTGCGATTTTATTTACAAAAAAATAATATATTAGTCATTAAAATTACTTTTGTTTACTTTATGAATTTCAATTTTTTGCACATCAGTTATATTACACACTAAACAAGTTTCAACAATACTTATATGAAAAAAATTATCGTTGCATAATGTGCAGCGCAAGTCTTTTTCACAACACTCCATTGCTCTTCTATAATGTGTCGAAACAACACTGTGTTTTCCAACAGGTGTTTTTAAAGCATGCAAATAATAGCATAGTGGACACACACTATATACACCACTAAAAGAAGATTTTATAACAACATAATTTTGGAACACACAAACTTCCCGACATAGATAATTTTCTTTCACAGCATCACATGCACTAATATTTTTTATATTTACAAGTCCTTCACCACATCCCGCGTCATTCATTCCCTCATCTTCACTGTCTTCTTGCTCCTCTTCAAAATTATTTTGATCTACATCATTTAACCAGCCTTGCCTAACATCGAAAATATTTCATTCCCGAACATTAAAATATAATATTTCATTCTCGTAGATGGAACACATTTTCTCCATATTTTCAAAATGTACATTAGAATTTTGTAAAACTACGTGACGAGTACTCATTTTAATTAACTTTGTTACTTCTTAAAACACTGATACTACTTTAAGAATGACTTGCTGTGTTGGCTGCTAAGATTTAAATAAAACATCTCCCACAATGCCTAACGACGACTGAGAAGGGCACGACCAATAAGAATCAATGTAGGTGGAGTAGAGACAAGTGGTCGGGGCTAAGGATAGGTGAGGGAAGTAGTCAACCAATCAAAAAAGTAGTGGGGGAGCTATCTAGGTGGAGTGAATACAAGTGGGCGGGGCCAGGCAGGTGGGGGAAATAGGTCAAACAATTAAAAAAGTGGTGGAGGGAGCCCGCTTAACCCACCCTACTGTCCTCGATCACGCCAATCAATATTTCATGATCCACGGTATCAAAGACCCTGGCCAGGTCCAAAAAAACATCCAATATAGCTTTATCATTGTCAAGTGCCTTATATATATATTGTTTGTTAAGTAAACAATGGCGTCTTCTGTCGAAAAATTTGACCTGAAACCAAATTGTTTATTCGCTAATAATTTATTCTAAAAAAGACAATACGTTATTTAATATTTTTTTCAATTACTTTAGCTATATCCGTAATTTTGGATCCCTCTTTTTAAAGAGCGGTTTTATAATGCAAATCTTGAAATGAGATGAAAATTTTCCCTGCTTGAACATCTCGTTAACTATGTAAGATAAGGTTTTTGCAATATATCTTGATATAACTTTTGGAATTTTGGCCGATATACCGTCGTAACCCGGCGTTTTATCGGGTTTTAATTCTCGTATAAGTTCTTTTACTTCCTCCTGATCTGTGTTGTAAAAAAATATATTTTCGTTTGTTCTGTCTCGTTTTATAACAGACTGAGATAGTTTTTTAATTTTTGATTCCATCCGACTCCCTAGCTATGCTTGGCTATTATTTTTTTGTCTTTTATGATTGTGGATAGTAATCGCACTTATGGTATTATTTCTAGACTTATTTTTACTTAAAAATGTGTTAAAAACGTTTTCCTAATGCTGCTACTCTGTGCTCCATTCTTTTTTATTTGATCCTGATAGTATTCACGTTTCCTTAAGGAAATAAGCTTTATAAAACCTTTTTTTAAATGATAAATGTTCGTTTTTTATTTGTTCATTATTAGGATAACTTAGAGTACTTTTATACAATTTTTGTTTATGCTGAGAAGACTTAATAAGGCCTTGAGTTATCCAAGGGTTTCGTTTTTTTGGTATTCTACTTTGTTTTATTGTATAGGAAGATTTTTTTATTGCTGATTTAATTTTGTCAATAAAAATACGAGAAATACTTTCTAAATCATTTGAATTATATATTTCATTCCAAGATTGTTTCGCTGAAAGTTCATTTAATTTGTTTTCATTTAATTTCTGTATTAAAGATGTTTTAGGTTCATGATTCGGTAGTTTTGTTTTGCTTTAACATTGCAATTGTGGGGTAATGGTCCGTTATGTCATTTTTAATTGTAAAAGAACTGGTTTTCTAGGCGTTGTCTAGCTTATAAATATAATCCAAACAAGTTTTTGATTTTGCCTGTACACGAGTATATGAATTAATTAGGGAGACAACCCATTTCGCACATTATATCTAAATATTCTTGACTCTCTAATTCATTCGACTTTGTGTCAATATTTATGTCACCTGCAAAGAAATAGATATTATTTCGACCATCGTTATTTTCTAAGAATCCCTTTAAGTTATAATAAACTCTTGAGTACAAGTCGCATGAACTCTGTAGAGAGCATCCACGACAACCAATTCACCACATTTCAGTTTAATTCTTAGTGTTTTTATGTTTCCAATATTTAAAGTATTAGATGTACACCAAAACACCGTTTTTTTTATTTACTTGATTATAAGAGGCTGTGTGCCCACGTATTTTGAAAAAATTTAAATCTTGAATATTCCAAGTTTCCGTGAATATTATAATATCAAAGCAAGAATCGAACTTATTTAAAATAATCCACATTTCATCAAAATTTTTTGATGCGCTTCGTACATTGCTGGAAAATATTGAAAAACCTTTACCTAAATTGCTCTTTTCTAAGATTAAAAATTCTGGTATATCATCTACATTTTTCGTGTTTATCTCTGGGTCCTCGAAATATCGTACATATGAGTCCATACTAAAGACATTAACCAAACAAACTATACGATATTTATAAATATACCCACTTAATAACTTAATATACCTCAATAATAAATACTATTTCTAAAATATTCAAACCTAACTAAGATATTGGCAAGTATGCTACATTTGAAAAAAAATGAAAAATATAATGATAAGATAAAAAAGGAATAAGTGAACAAATATGCTATAGATCCAATACCAGGGACGCAAAATAATTTATAAAGTTCCTATTTTAGAATTTCAGATTTTGTAATCAAGCGCGTTGGGCGTTTTTCGGACTGTTTCTTTTTCGTTTCTGTTTTTTTTTGTTTCAGTTTGCTGCGTCTCGGTTCTTTTACTTCCCTCTTTTCCTGGTTCGTTACCTGGCTCATCTTCAATATCGCTATGATCGCTGTCCGATTCTAGTTTTTCCAAGTCTTGTGTGTTGTAAGTATGACCGTCTATTTCAATAGTCAAGTCTTTAATTATGGTTTTTTTTATTTCCTCTTCTTGCATGTTGCAAATGTTTAACTAAAACTTTGGTCTTCTCTCTGTCTGTGGGACATAGGTCGTTGACTATAGATATTTTTGATTCCTTAAGTTTTCATACGTTTTTAATTATCTCTTGCTTTGTTAGGTAGGATAAAAACTCAATCAATATGCCTTTCTTTGATTCTTGTTTTCCGATGTGATATATGTTATTGATATTGACTTTTTCAATCTTCAGTGTAAGTTTTTGGTTTAAAAATTGTACAGTCTCCTCCAAAAGAGATTCGGATGTAACCTCCAGACCAAAAATCATCAAATTGTTTTTTCTTTGCTTTCGTTCCAAAACAAGGTACTTATTTTCAAGTTTTTTCTCACTAGAAGCAATAGGATTAATTTTTTTGTTAAAATCTCGATTTTTTGTTATTTCTAATGTAAGTTTTTCCATCTGTTCGTCTTGGGACTTTTTTAGTAACTCATATAACTCCCTTGTAGAAAGATCGGGCGCCTGTCCCATACTTAGGATACTATCTAGTAGCCCTTGTAGAATAAACCTTGCTAACCCGCGTTCGATGGGTTGTGTATCGCCGGATTGTGAGAATTTCTTGGAAAATGGTTCTAATGGTCACAGTAAATAAACATATAAAGACTTTATATCGTTTTTATATTAATATGGGTAACTTTTTGGACTTACCATTTAATCAGCAGACGTAAGGACCTCTAGCAAACCCTTTTACTTCTTCACAGCAAGTTTTTGTTAAGTTTTTACCATTAAAATTACCTCTAAACGGGGACGCACAAAATGAATATATCTTCGTGAAATAGTAAAATTACAAGTGTTATGAATTACGAATCCATAATGGCGGAACAAAGTGGCGGCCTATTAAAATATTCTAGCCTGAAAAAACTACTTAATGGATTGATTTCAAATAGTATGGTGTAACTAACTGTGGTATATAGATGAACTAATAAAATTGTGGTACTATCTTAAGATGGCGGAACATAATGGCGGCCAAATAAAGTGTTTGTAATTGTGAAAAAATCACCATCTCAGGTTTTATATATCTTCACGTTTTAGCGTCCCTATGTGCCAAAAATAAGTTTTATTAATTCGGTCGGTCCGTCTGTCGGTTTGTCTGCCTGTCTTAATTTGCGGCATCAGATTGACTTCATATTTTAGTCAAAAATTAAGGGTCATATGGAGATGACCTGGTAATATTTTGGTGAAAATTTAATACGCCGGAGCAAGATGGCTGTCTAGTGAAATGTAAAAAAATATTACTAAAAAAACTAATTGTCAGATTTGCCTCAAATTTTGCACAATAATCAAGTATTACTTAGGAATGAAGTGGTGCCATTTTAGTATGAATATAAGATAGCAAAACAAAATGGCGCCCTAATAAAATATTTAAAAATTGAGCCTTAAACTACTTATTAGATTAATTTCAAATGTTGTGCAAGCATTAAGTGTGATATAGAGATAAACTGGGAAAGTTGTGGTACCAATTCAAGATGGCGCAACAGAATGGCGGCCAATTTAAAAATCAGAATTCAAAGTGACGTAAGAAAAAGGCGGCGTGCCTCAATGTAAAAACTACTTATTGAATTTCCTACTTCCCCCGTAAGAGGGAAGTACTGTAATCGTGAAAAAATTTTCCTCCGAGATTTTATCAGATCTTTACGTTTCAGGGTCCCTAGATGCCGGAAAACACGTTTTCTCAATGCCCGTTCGCGGCACAGCTAAAATTCTCTTTACCCGATTGACTTCAAATTTTGGTCAAAAATTAAAAGTCAAGGGAATAGCTCGTCACATTTTGATAGAAATCCAAAATGGCGGCTTAGTCAAATGTTAAAAAAATTATTACTAAAAAACTACTTATCCAGTTTACCTCAAATTTTGCAAGAATTTCAAGTGTTAGTAATTGACTAGTAAATATTTGGTACGAATCCAAGATGGTGAAATAAAATGGCGGGTACATATAATATTTAAAAATTCAGCCTGAAAAAAGTACTTAATAGATTGGTTTCAAATTTTGTGCAAGAATAAACTCTTGTATAGAGATGAACTGGTAAAATTGTGGTGCGAATTCAAAATGGCGGAACAAAATAGCGGTCAAATGAAATGTTTGTAATCGTGAAAAAAATTGCAGATTTTACATATATTTACGTGTTAGCGTCTCTAGATGCCAAACAATATGTTTTCTCAATTTCATTTGTCTGTCTGTCAGTTTGGAGCGTTGCTAAGAACTAGTCATCCGATTGACTTCAAATTTTGATAAAAAAATTAAGGGTTATGTGGGGATGACTTGGTATTATTTTGGTAAAAATCCAATATGACGCAACAAAATGACGGCCTAGTGAATTGTTAAAAAATTATCACTAAAAAACCCAATTTATCTCAAATTTTGCACAGAAACCAAGGAATCAACCTGTTATATTTTGGTATGGATCCAAGACAGCATAACAAAATGGTGGCCTAATAAATTATTTAAAACAAATCAGTCTAAAAAACTACTTATTAGATGAATGTTAAATTTTGTACATATATTAAGTGTGATATAGAGATTAACTGGTAAAACTGTGGTACGAATCCAAAACTCAGAAACAACATGGCGGCCAAATAAAATGTCTAAAAAAATCTTCTTATTCGATCGACTTGATATCGTGCAGCAAAATTGAATATGAAACAGGGATTAACTGGTACGAATTGAAAATAACGATACAAAATGGCGGTTTTAAAAAATCAATGTTTTTTTAAATCATATCCAAAAAATAAGTGTGGCATAGGTAGAAACTGGTAAAATATTGATACGATTCCTATATGGTGAAACAAAATGGCGCGCAATAAAAATGTTTGAAAAGACAGTATACTAAATGACTATGCGCAGAGCTAAATTGGGTTACACTTTACTATACCTAATGAAAGGAAAGATTCGTAACGAGGAAAGTTCCGGGTAAAGGAAATTTACCGTTTTTTTTTATACAGCATAAGTAAAAACGATAAAAAAAGTGGATTTGAAAATAAAATCTTATAAATTCTGATGTTCGATTAAGCTATTATTTTTTGCGAAATAGCGCTATTTCGAATCCCTTTCCGCGGGGGAGTTTCCGCGATAACTTTCAATTGCTCTATTATATTGTCTTAAAATTTACTGTAGGAGTCCAATTAATCAAAAAAGTGGGTGGACCATCTCCGACCCAGGGGGGGATTCATTACCTAGTAAAGATATTTCTGGTGTCCTAAATTTAAATGTGTTTAAAATAGCAAATAACTTTATTCTTGGAACATCAGTTTATGCGGAAGGGTAATCTAAAAAATATCAATTTCCATATAGTATTCGTGGTTTTCAGAGACACGAAGAGAAATTTAATTATTTTAATTTTTGACAGTTGGAATTGCTCATTTTTTATGCATGTCGTTTATTCACATTTTTAGTTAACATGATTCTATGTACACCGATTACTCCGAGGAGATGTGACCAACATGGATTATTTTTTAAAGAAGTATTTAGTCTGGTACCGGGGCTATTACATAGCAAATATATTTAAGAAAAAAGTAAAAATGGCGTAATGACGCCACCTTGAATTTCTTTCTGACAGATAGTTTTGGCACAAACTTTTAGATGCTTTAATGTATATTGAAATTTCGAGCATGAAACTGTAATTTCTCAGAAAATGTAATTTGGGCTTACCTGGAGGTACAGCTGTGATCTAGTGGGAAGCAATAGTTTTCCTGGTAAGGTTATTTCGCTAGGTAATTACAAATATTAATTAAATGTTAATAATTTAGGTTTAGTTTATTCTGGACATAAAACTGTGTGTGTGAAGTTTAATTCTACTAATCATATTTATTAACTTATGGCAAGGAAAATTTTTATTACTGATTTCCTATAACTATTGTTACGAATTTAGCCCTAGTTATAGATTTGTTAAGATTTAGATGAATTTATTTATTATTTGTTATTTTATTGAACTAGACTTACCTTAATTTTTATCCATGTAACGACTATGATAGTGTCAAAATCGTTCTCGAATGTTCTGTTAAGCTTAATTCTTATCACCCTGTAGTATTTAGATTATTCTAGAATTTTCTAGATCTTAGATTAAATACACAGAAATATACATAACCCCTATACCAAATACAATGAGTGTTGTGACTCAAGGATAACCTAGAAAATGCGGTAGGGAAGGGTAGGAGAGTATAACGTGTTTATTTACAAATTGCTGTTTATAAACATGAATCATAGGCGGAGTGAAATTATGATAGTCTGAATGGATAAAAATATTTAAATATCTGGAGTGAGGGATCTCTCCACTGGGTTTTTCGATGTGATTATAGGTAAACAGTACGATTATATCGCTTAAATATATACGGCCGGTTGCAGAAAGCTCAATTAAAGTTTAGAATGTTTAACGGAATGTCAAATTTGACCTCGAGTTCCTAGATTTCTGTAAGCAGCTTGTCAAATCCGAAAGCTTGATTAAATATTCTAAACAGCAATTAAGTTTTGTGCAACCGGGGGATAAACTTCAATTTATCGGAATCCATTTGGGGGGCATGTTTTACAAGAAGACCTAGATACACTCCTTTAGTAGTAAGGGTATTGAAAACTTGACCTAAACTCATGATAAAATACGTACTCTCCATAATATTCTTGGTATATTTTGGAAGTTCGTAATGTTCTTTCTGTTTTTTAACATTACAATGTACCAATTTAAGTAGAAAGGTTTTATATACAAATGTGATATACACTCATTTAGAGTGTTCTCTCTTAAAATTTTAAAACAAGAACTAAAAGCGAGACAGTTTCCTTTTAATAAATAAATAAACATATAAATTTAATTGATTGGTATTTACTATTTAAAAAGTATATAAAATTAATGCAACTTTTAGAAACCTTAAGTGTGATACACAGATACAAGAATAAGTAAAAAATATATACTTCAGAATATTTGTACATTATTTTTAGGCACGAGCATGAAGTAAAACAGGTAATGCCTTTTTAGACAGTATATCAGACAGAAAGACATGGGACTACAAGATCAAACTAGGTAAAACGTAAGAAAAAAAAAAACGTTTTCTTAAATAAAAACAGGAACTAATTTTATGTTTTTCTTAAGAGTAGTGTTTTTTTTTCAGTTTCCATATAAGATAAAAGTTTTCTTGCATAATAAGAATGACACCGTTTTTGCTTCAAAAGAAAGTGTGTCTTTCTTTTAGAATATATCCTTGCTATAAAAATATATTTTAAGAATAATCTTTTCCGAGGATAAGACAATATAATTTCTTTAAGAAAGAATATTGTTTGCCCAAAATAGGTTGTTTTGAGTAAAAACTATATTTTGAAGAAAAATCCTTTTCTTCCTAGAAGAATCTTTTTTCTGTGCGTACATAAACACCATAGAATTTTGTATGCTTTGCAGAATAAATCAAGCAATAGCTAATAATTCAATAGTATATATGCTACATAACTATTTTAACACATAAAAGAACATTATCGTATTTCTACATATAAGCCTGTAAAATTTTTCGATTTTACATTAATAACATTCTATGTTAATTAGTCCCATCTTATTGTAATTGTTATATAAATTCCATATGTTATCTATTTTATTTTTACTCGTGACTAAATCAGATTTTTAGGCATAAAGAAATATTTTATCTTTAATGCCCTGTATATTACTAATTAGTAACATGGCAATTACGTTATTGAAAAAGTATAAATAAAAATACGATACGTCGCACAGAAATTAATCAGTGTGTTTTGTGTACCTTTCCCTAACCAATGATTTTCAAAATGTTTATCTGAAGTCTTATTTTAAAGGTCAGGCTCAAAGTTTTCAAAATCTATGTTAAAATGTCGAACGTCCCTAGTAAACGAAACAAGTACCGAATTCTATTACAATTAAAATTTTACTAAAATCGTGGTTACTATGCAAATCTATATCATATTTACGAATTAATATAAATTATCAAAAATGAAAATAACTAGTAGAACTGAACTTTGTTTCTAGAATAAAGTCACATAATATTATTAACATTCATTAAAATTAACAATTTCCTATCGAAATAGCCTGACGAGAAAAATATATGCCTCATTAAGACGGGAACGCACCTCCAGGAATACCCAAATTACTTTTTTTGGTTAATTATGATTTAACAGTTTCAAAAATATTTAAAATTACACCATCATGCCATTCCATATTTATTTAATATGCTGGCTGTGGAATGACCATGGCAATGCTCTAAATACTTCTTAAAAAAATCATCCAACTTAATCAAATCATCCGGGAGTAATCGATGTATATGGAACCATGATAAACGGTCCGTGTAGATTCAGATGTTCGAAGGATATTTCTGTAACAGTTGTAGTTGAACTATCTTTGGGTCTAAAAAAATGAAATATGTTTAAGTACATAGTGACTCCCTATAAATTAGTGAAGAGATGAGAGCATATAGTTTAAAGCATCTTCGATGTAATACCTGCTGACATAAGAAGGTATAACGTTTAAGTGCTTTAAACTATAGGCTCTCATAGAACCATTTTAATAATTTATATCTTTGTTATGCTGGGTAGTTAATTCCTGTTGGAAATCACACGTAAATTTTATACTACCTAAAATTTGTTTTCGTATGATGTTTATTACAAAGTAGTCATTGATCTGTTTAAAGCTCCCTGAATGATAAATGCACATATCGAACCATTTTTCATAAAAATAGAATGTATTATTTATAAAAGTTTGAAAAAGAAGTTTTCTGTATCAAGAGTTCGATTTATTAGCTGCAACTTAATTTAAATAATTTAAAATATAATTGCCAAAAATTGTTCATTATTTGGCATGTATATGCTCTCATAGAACCATTTTAATGTTTTTTTATAACTTTATGCTGAGTAGTTTATCACTATTGGAAACTTCTTAAAAATGTGTTTTCCTATTATGTTTATTACAAAGTTGTCATCGTACTGCTTAAAGCTCTCTGAATGATAAATGCACATATCGAATTTGCAATTTTTAGCAGGCAAACTTAAGTTATTTAAATAAAATTGCAACTTTAGTTTTATAAATATAGAACGTAAACGGGTTTAAAAATGCCTAATATTTCCAAAATGAAAATCAACAAGTTTGCTGTATTAGGGAGCCAAAGTATTATGCGTCCCATTTATTAGCTACAACTTTATTTAAATAACTTAAGATAGGAATGCCAAAAATTGTTCATTTTTATTGATTAACAAAAACAAAAGAAAATCATTCTTTATAAATACAACAGCTTGTTTTGAGACCCTTGAAAATATTGTTATTTTGTACAAATTTTATACAGAGTGTTTAAAAAAATTATTAAACATTCGCTGGAATAAAGTGCCTTTGTTTTTGCAAAAGTTATTGTCAAATATAAATTTTTCTAATTTGACGCAATTTCCTTTGCATTTGTTAATCAACAGTAAAACATTTTGTTTTTAATAACCAAAAGTTAAAAACCTGTATGTTTTCAGACTTCCAAAAATTAGGTTATTTAAAAAAATTATACAAACAGTAAAAAAAAATTCAAACTTGAAAAAGCAACTAATTTCACAAATTACACCTACCAGGATTGGATTGACAACTGGTGTGCTACCCAACTGGAAAAACGATAAAAGTTGGTCCCGCTTTGTATCAAGAAGATTCCCATCTGGCAAGAGTAATCTGTGCCATTTTTTTCTATTAGTGTAAAATGTATATTAGCCAATACCTTCTCTTAAACAACTTTTCCTTACTTATATCGTTTCGACATGAATCCAAAAAACGAAGCTAGTTTACTTCTATAATATTCTAGTACTATATACATATACTATCAAGATTGCATACGACTTTTTTACTAGAAACTACTCTCGGAAGCACAAGCACTATTTAATTTTAGAAAATGTACATTAATGTTCTTTTTTTATTTTTTTTTTTGCAGAAAAAGACATAGTAAAATATTACAAAAAAAAGTTATTCAATGAAAAATAAAGGTAGAAAACTAATTACTATCAAAAAAAACAACAAGGTACTTACCTACTTAAAATTAGTTTTTTGGGAATAGCAGCATGGTGCTCTATAAAATCCTATCCTTACTGGTAGAGGGTCTTATAAAAAACTTGAAACAGGATTTAGTACAACAACCTTCAAAAGAAATGAAACACATTAAATTTTAGAGGTTTTCGGAAACACTTTAGTATCATATGGGTTAATCATACAAACAACAATGGTTAATTTGATTTTATGTAACGCATACCCTGATATAACATCTAACCTGGATCTTATCTGCAGCAAATTCCTGGCCCAAAATAGGAACTGTATTGACTTTTAATACTTTCCGACCTGTTTTTGTTATAACAAAAATCATTGGGTTGAAAATGTCTCGAACATACAAAATTCCGTCTTTTAACACTATCCATATTGAAAGCTCTGTACCATCGCTGTTTCCTTTCCATATCTCCAGGAAATCTAAAATTGATAGGATTTAAAAGCCTTATTTACAGATACGGCAGCATACTCATAATAAAGTTCTTACATGATTGGGATATGGTATAATTGAAAACATAAGAATTAAAATATTACTTTATTTTTAAAGATTCCCAATTTAACACTATGTACCGACAATGGAACTTACCTGTAGAAAGATAAACAAGCTCCAGTTTTCTGCACCTGACCACAAACAGTGCACTGTTTAGTCATTATTAAACTATAAATAGAATTTAATTGTTCAAAAAAATTACAAACACTAGAAAAAAACGCAAAAAAAACTTGAGAACAACGGTAACCGATCTACGGAATCAATATGACACATCAGAGATATTGCCACCATGCTGTTCAATTGATTGACACCATGCATTTCAAACTGATTTAATTAGCACCGGAGGCAATAGAATATGAAACTAATCTACAAAGGGAGATGTTATAAACAAACATATGTTTACGAGGCGGTTTAGGGGAAAATGATCACTCAGTCACGTTTTATTGTGTTGTGTGTATCTTCCTGTGTACTTAATTTAAGTTCTAGATCATTCCATCCTTTTCTAAAGGCTATATAAGCGTGTCGCGAGGCCACAGTTTGATTCAGTTGTAAATTAGATTTCGAAGTGTTAACAAGCTGACATTGACAAGTTTAAAGTTACCTTAGTTACGATTGTTAGGTATAACCAGTGTTTACCTGTTATACCTGTAACCTGTGTTTTGAATAAAAGGAGTGCATTCAGAAACTACGTGTTTGTGTACCAGCCAATACGGAAAATTTGGTGTCGAAAGCGGGATAAGGATCCAGCTGAGTCTGAAGTTTGTGTAATCTGAAAACGAAGAAGTAAGAACTGTTTTTTTAATACAGAAGATACAGAAATTATCATAATTATGGAAGCAAAATTTGATTCCTTAATGAATGTGATAATGACAATGCACAACGATATGAAATATATGAAGGATGAACTTAAGAAAACCCAAGAAGACATGAAGAAAAGTCACGAAGATATGAAGCAAGAACTAGGAGACCTGAAGAAAAATCAAGAAGACATGAAGCAAGAAATCAAGGAAGTAATGAAGATGAACCAAGAAGAACTAAAGCAAGAACTTACAGATGACATGAGGAAGAACCAAGAAGACATAAAAAATGAACTTGAAGGTATGTGGAGGCACCAAGAAGACGTAAAACAAAAAATGCAAGAAATGGAAAAGAATCAAGAAAGAAATCACTATTCCACCGAAAAAGCACGAGCACTGGTTTGTTGCATGCATGGTGAAGCAATGGAGGTGCTAAGGAACATACCCGAAGATAAACAAAATGACTTTGGGATATTAATAAGCAATTTATGGTGAAGCAGATCTACAGGAGGTTTATAAAGCGCAACTTCAATGTCGAAGAGAAAAATATAACGAAAGTCTTTAAGACTATGAGGCAGATATTGTGCGACTAATTAACTTGAGTTATCCATCCTACCCCGAAGAGATCAAGCAAGAGATGGCAGTAAGCAGTTTTATTGAAGGTCTTCGTTTTCCTGATACCAACCAGGCTTTAAGAATGAATAGAATAAAGAAGATTTCAGAAGCTCTTGAATATGCCCTTCAGTTTGAAACGGCTAAACAAATATCCAGGAGTCAAGGGAAACTACGAAGACTACAGTACACTCCAGAATACCGGACTACAAATGAAAATACTTCGACCATTATAAAAGATCAGCAAGACATTCTTCTTAAACATCAGAAAGATGAAAATAAAACTTTAACTTTCCGACAAAGAAACGGCATCCGTTGTTGGAAATGTGGAAAAGAGGGACATATTCAAAGCCGCTGTACCAGCAAGTTGGCTACGTGCTACCAAGCCCCATCATCATCAATAAAAATTAAAGTATCGCGGCTGCAGAATAATGACTCTAGCTTGGTAGTATGGGGAAAGATATGCGGTCGGGATGCCGGCTCAACACACACCATCATGAAACCAGACATTATAGCTCCTTGCAGGACAGATAATCCATTCAAAAAATATGTCTTGGAAACCGCCAACGGTGAAATTATATCTGTGAAAGGCATCCATGAAGCTGAAGTAACCCTGGGATACACTACCTTGATACATGCTGTTTTCGTCGCAAAAATAATGTATGACGTCATACTTGGTCTTGATGTTATGAACGAACATAAATTTGTCCTTGACATACCTCAACGAGTCCTCCGTACGAAAAATAAAAAAATAGTTATGAGTCTGCCACAAACAAACAATTCCACTATCCGAGAAGTTATTTTGCTAGAAGATGCTACTTTACCTGCCAGGTCCTAATGCGTAGTGAAAGCAGTGCTTGATGACTTAAATGAAGAAGTTATTTTGTTCGAGCCAATTCAAGACTGTCCGCTACATGCAAAGGGAATTTTAACAGCAAGAACCCTGAGTCGATGTAGAAGAAATACGATATTTGTCAAAACGATGAACATTAAAGAATACCCTCAGCAAGTCAAAAAGTGTGACAAGATCGGAACCTGTCAACCTGCTAATACAATATTCACCTGTACAGGCTTGGCACCTTCAGGACCTGTAAATACTTTACCTAAGGGACTTCAAGACCTGATGAAATCATCACAACATTTACTGAATAAAGTTCAGGTGTCCAAATTGGAAGAAGTAGGAATTAAGATATCTTCTCTTTGGCTGACAGCTTCTTAGGAAAAACCAACATAGTTCAACATCGAATTAATACTAGTGATGCAGCACCGATAAACAGAACTCCTAGACGAATACCTTTGGCAAAGCGGCAAGAAGTTGATCGGATGCTTAAGGATATGGAAAAACAAGACATTATAGAGCCATCACAAAGTCCCTGGTGATCACCAGTAGTCCTGGTTAAGAAGAAAGATGGTTCCACCAGATTCTGCGTCGACCTCCGTAGAGAGAGAGACGTCACAAAGGAAGATAGCTTTCGCTTACCAAGAATTGATGATGCCTTGGACGCTTTAACGGGATCAAAATGGTTCTCGACCTTGGACCTGAAAAGTGGTTATTGGCAAGTTAAGCTTAATCCAGCGGATAAAGAAAAGACAGCGTTTTGCTACTGGGACTGGACTGTGGCAATTTAAAGTTATGCCTTTTGGATTATGCAACGCTCCAGCGACTTTTGAACGTTTAATGGAACTGACATTAAATGGAATGACATGGGAAACATGCTTAGTATATTTAGATAACATCATTATTCTTTGCAAAACATTTGAAGGTCATTTGAAGAATATTGAAGCTGTTTTTCAGAAACTGAGAATGGCTGGCTTAAAACTCAGTCCCAAGAAGTGCAAGTTTTTCCAAAAGGAAGTGAAATATCTAGGACATATTATTACCGAACATGGAGTAAAATCCGATCCAGAGAAAACTGAAGCCATTGAAAATTGGCCAATTCCGAAGGACAGACATGAACTAAGGAGTGTTCTGGGACTTTGTACATACTATAGACGATTTATAAAAGGTTTTGCTAATATCGCTAGACCGTTACATCGACTTACTGAAAGCAATCACAGCTATGTATGGACTAAAGAATGTGGAGAAGCATTTAAAGACTTGAAGAAAGCCTTGTCTAATCCACCAGTGTTGTCAAATCCTGAGTCATCCCAGATGTTTATCGTAGACACCGGTGCAAGCAACGCCACTATTGGTGGTATTTTGTCACAAGTACAAAATGGCGAAGAAAAAGTAATAGCCTATTTAAGCAAGGTTCTTTCTAAACCTGAACGCAAATACTGTGTGACAAGGAAAGAACTACTGGCTATTGTTAAAATATTGGAGCACTTTCATAAGTACTTGTACTTGCAAACATTACCTTTAAGGACGGATCATGCATCACTGAAATGGTTGCTATAATTTAAGAACCTCGAAGGACAAATAGCCAGGTGGTTGCAGTGCCTGCAGGAATATGACGTTAAACCATAAAAATGCTGATGCTTTATTAAGAAGACTAGGCCCAGAAAGTTGTAAATATTCCAACAGACACGAAGAAAGAGAAGATCCGGACGATTTTCATTGCCGAGGCAAAGCTCTCAAGAGTGGGACTCTAAAATGTTATCCAAATATCAGCAAGAAGACCCAGATATTGGCTCTATAATTAAGCTAAAATTGGTCGCAGAAATTTAAAGGATACTGGGCTTTATGGGTAGGGGTTCGCGAGAGCGAGATCGAGACTGAATTAGTCTCGGTCGCGGTCTCGGAAAATGTTTACGGTCTCGGTATCGGTCTCGATGCTTCGAGACTTGAAGAACTCTAGATTTGATTTTTTCATAAAAATTCGCATTTAGCGCCCAACTTTACATATTTCCCTATTAAAATCACATTGAAGCTAATACATATCTCTTATAGTTTTAACATAATATTGCAGCGGCGGAAGGCTTGCAAATGATCCATATTACTGCGCGCAGTTCCCCCTTAAATGACTATTTCACTAGTATCATTGTTATAAGAACATATACAATGCTAGTATAATATAATTGATTATAGAAAAATTATTTTTTGCATCAATTAATTTGTCCCCAAACATATAATTTGTAATTTTGTAATTTTCTTTTGGAATAATAAACGTGTTTATTATTATTATTGTTATTATTATATTTTTTGAATTATTTTGTCAAAAAAAAGAGTCTCGATAGGTAAGTCTCGGTATCGATCTCGGTCTCGAACACCAAGTCTCGGTCTCGAAATAGTTTTTCAAGTCTCGGTATCGGTCTCGTTTCGAGATGGCACCTCTTCCACCGAGATGTCAGGGTGCTGCCCAATCAAGGACAGCTCCTTGTTCTTGGTGTTCCAAAAGAGGAGGTAAGTACCATCAAAACGAAAGATGGGAGACTGAATTATAAATTCAGCACCCTGGCCTCTGCATATCTCCCACAGGATCCAGGAGAACCGGTCCCCTTCACCGAACTGACAAGAGTCGTGCAGCAATGTGAGAGGGAGAGGTTGGACCTTATCGTTCGCTGTGATACTAACGCACACCATACGGTGTGGGGTAATGGTGTGCGGTAGCAGGAACACCAATGAAAGAAGTAAACTTCTACTCGATTATTTGGCAAGGACTAATTTAAATATAGTGAACAGAGGCTGCGAACCTACGTTTGTAACTTCCAGACACCAAACAATAATAGATCTCACTCTTGCGTCTATAAATATATACGACAAGGTAACGAGCTGGCACGTCTCCTCCGACATTTCCATGTTGGATCACAGGTGGATATGCTATAAGCTGCTTGTCGGACCAACCAACATACCGTTCAGAAACCCGCGAAAAACGAACTCCACGAGGTTCGTTAACGCTCTGACGGAATAGAAAGAGGAAATCTTCCACAAATCCTGAACAACTCAGAGGAGATTGAGAAGTGCCTGAACTTTCTAAATGACAGCCTTATGATGGCCTTCGGGACCTCCTGCCCTCTACCCACTCTTAGGGAGAATACCAGAAACCCTGGATGGGATGGAGAAATGGGGAAACTCAGAAGAAATACAAGGAAGGCTTTCAATATGGCTAAAACAACCCAAAACTGGGAAGACTATAAAAACCATCTAAGGATCTTTAAAAAGAAACTCAGGGCTAAGAAAAGAACAGCCTGGAGGAACTTCTGCAACGAGGTTTCCAACACGTCGTCGGCCTCGAGGCTTAAGAAGGTCCTCTCTAAAGATGCTGCTATGCAGCCGGGAATTCTAACGAAGAGCGACGGAAATTACACCGTCACCTCCGAAGACACGGCGAAAATACTACTGGAAACTCACTTTCCGGAATGCAAAGTTATTGACACCACTGAAGACCATGTATGGCCGGATGATCATCGAGTGGCTATAGAAGCAAACTGGGAGGTCATAAACACAGTGGTGACGAAAGTCTGCGGGAACTGACGGCGTTTTCCGGGCTTTGCTACAATGGGGTCTGGAGGTTGTTATTAGACACCTAGAATTTATATTTAAGGCATGTCTATCCCTAAGCTATATACCTATGAAATGGAGAGAGGTGAGGGGTCGTTTTTATTCCCAAACCTGGAAAAGATGACTATTCCCATCCAAAATCTTACAGACCTAGTAGCCTAACTTCATTTCTTATGAAGACTCTGGAAAGGCTCTGTGACAGATTAGGGATGAACATCTGCCTGCGATGGAAATACACCCTAACCAACATGCCTACCAACCTGGTAAATCAACAGAAACTGCACTGTATTATGCGGTTTAGAAAATAGAGGAGTCGCTTTTTCACAGGCAGTCGGCTCTAGGAGTCTTCCTAGATATTGACTTCGACAAAGCGACCTTCAGAAGTGTAGAACTGGCGCTGACCAGACACAGCGTAGACCCAACAATTATTGGCTGGATTGGCTGTATGCTGAAGAACAGAACAGTTGAACTAAAAGCAGGAGACACCACGATGAGAGCGCTAGTAAGCAAAAGCTGCCCCCAAGGCGGCGTGCTATCACCGCTTCTCTGGAACATGGTAGTCAACAGCCTTATTAACAATCTTAATGAAAATGGATTCTACACAACCGGTTATGCAGACGATATCACTATTCTGCTAACAGGAAAGTTCGAAAACGTCCTGTGTGATACAATGCAGGCTGCGTTAAGACTGGTGGAAAGATGGTGCGTAGATAACGCACTTTCTGTGAATCCAACAAAAACCGAGATGGTACTCTTCACTAGGAAGAGGCCAACCTAAGACCACCTTCTCTTTTCGGTAAGCAGCTCGGTCTATCTAAAGAGGTTAAGTATCTGGGAGTCATTCTGGATAGCACTCTCAACTGGAATAAGCATCTTAGCGAAAAATCAAAGGTCACCAAAGCTTTCTGGCAGTGCAGAGGAGCTATCGGGAAAGTCTGGGGTCTGTCCCCTAAGATTGTCCTCTGGTTCTACACGGCCGTCATTCGACCTATGTTCGTTTACGGCGCTATTGTGTGGTGGACCAAAGCCAAGCAAACTGTTGCACAAAACAGAATGCAACAACTACAGAGACTAGCGTGCCTGACGGTTACAGGCGCAATGAGATCCACACCTACGATGGCAGTGCAGGTGTTGCTGTGCCTGCCGCCTCTAGATGTATTTCTAAAAGGCGAGGCAGAGAGAACGGCAGTCAGACTGCACGCTGTTGACCTGTTGTGCGGAAAAAACTGGGGTCCGGGACATGCACGAGTGTTCCTAGAGACTGTCACACGACAACCTCTTGTAGAACACCAAGTGGATGCCCTGATCCCCCGCTTCATTTTCAATAAAAACTTCGAAATTGACATCAGCGGTTCAATAGAACCAGGAAAGGAGGCTGACATACACATCTACACGGACGGCTCTCAGAACCAATATGGGACTGGCTTGGGAGTGTATGTACCAGAACTCAACCTGGAAATCAGCATGGCTCTCGGCAAAGGAGTGTCCATCTTCCAGGCAGAATTACTCGGAATTCTGCATGGCGCCATACAAATAGAGAAAGAAAGAATAACAGGTAAAGAAGTTATTATTCTGTTATTATTCTCACAGACAGCAAACAAGTTTTGCAAACCTTAAAAAGAATAAAATTACATCCAAACTGATTCTTGAGTGCCACCAGATACTGGCGACGGTTTCCCAGGGGAATACTGTCACAGTGTCATGGATTAAGGGACATAGCGGAATCGAAGGAAATGAAAAAGCGGATAGGTTGGCGCGTAACGGAGCAAAGACCAAGCCATACGGTCCCGAACCCTTCGGGCCGCTATCCTCTAAGGCGATCAATTTAAAGATAAACGAACAGGCAATAGGGATTCTAAGAAAGAAATGGGAGAGACAAGACTTCAGACACTCAGGTGCCGCAATCCGCGGCCCTGAGGTCGCTCCGACAGAGTACCTCCTTGGACTCTCTCGAGGAAATCTTAGGAAACTGGTAGGAATGGTAACAGGACACTGTAAGCTAAACAAACACCTTCACACCTTGGGCGTTCTTCCGGATCCAAGTTGTAGAGGGTGCAACGAGGATGACGAGACTGCAGAACATATTCTTTGTTACTGTCAAGCTCTTGTAAATACCAGATAATTCATTATGGGGGAAAGATGGCCAGAAATGGCCACAATTGCAGGATGCTCGGCCGTAATGCTGTTGGCTGGCTTGACGAGTAAACCTCCGAAGGACGTTACAACCCTCCATATTCTCTATCTATCTTATCTAGTAATTTTGGTATTTTTTGACTTATAATGTTAAAAAATGCGGTTTAGGTTAGGTTAAGATTGGTTAGGGCAGCTGTAAAGAAAGCGCGTGGTAGCGCACTAACAAAATTCGGGGTCTGCATTAAAACACTGTTTTTTTGAACAAAAATGTTAGGTGGGTGTGTTCCATTAACGTTAGGTTAACCCAGGTTCGTCGATAAAATCATCATTAAAGCCATGAAATCACACGCTAAAATCATATCTGAAATATGCGCGCACTCTAAAGTAGCGTGATTGACGATAGCGATTTAGGGTCCTGTGATTCATACTGGGTTAGGTTAGCTCCAGGTTTGTTAATAAAACTATCGTTAACTTGTTCTATATTTGAAGAAAACCAAGTAAGTTTGGCAACAGTGCATATAATTTAGAATCTGTATTTTGTCAAAAACTTCATAATTGGCAGTTTAGCATTGGAAAAGTTGTGAAATTTCTGAAGTTCCTTGGTTATTTGTGAAAAGTTTTGTGATTTTTTTTTAATAAAAAAAAACGCCTCATCCACGCTTTTTTTTGCTTAAATATAGTAAATTTAAGGTAAGCTTCATAACAAAACCAAAAAAGGTAAAAAATCGAGATGTGTTAAATCGTACCAGACCCATATTTAGATTATTCTATTATTCTAAGAATTACAACACTCAGTTGTAATTGAGATTTCGAAGTGTTAACAAGCTGACATTGACAAGTTTCAAGTTACCTTAGTTACTATTGTTAGGTATAACCAGTGTTTACCTGTGATACCTGTAACCTGTGTTTTGAATAAAAGGAATGCATTCAGAAACGACGTGTTTGTGTATCAGCCAATCCGGAACACTATGTATAGATTACACTTTTAATATATTATTAGCTACCCTGATTTTTTTTTAATTTTAAGTTCAATGGACCCCTGTACCCAGGTTTAGGTCTCAGACACGATGAGCTTGCAATAAAAGCTTTTATAAATGAAACCATAAAGGTTTAAATAAAAAAATTACAGAAAAAGTAAAACCGATTAAAAAAAACACTGAAAAGTAAAAATTAATACTTAATTCAATCTTGGAAATTTGACTTCATGAAGTCGGCGTCAAACTTATAGAAGCTAAAAAACTACTTATTTGATTGATTTCAAGAATCAAGGGTTATATGGGATGACTTGGTAATATTTTAGTAAAAATCCAATATGGCGGAACAAAATGGCGGCCTAGTGAATTTCTAAAAAATTATTACTAAAAAACCTTGTATTCAATTTATCTGAAATTTTGCATTAAAATCAAGTATTAGGTAAGAATAAACTGACAAAATATAGGTACGAATCTGATATGACGAAATAAAATGGCGGCTTAATAAAACATTTAAAAAATCTGCCTCAAAAAACTACTTATTAGAAAGATTTGCAAGAATTATGTGTGATATAGAGGTGAACTGGTAAAATTGTGGTACAAATTCAAGATGGCGTCCTTATATGCTAAAAAAATATGTTTTATACCCGTTGGTCTGTCTGTATATATAATATTTCTAGGTATAGCTGAAAAACTACTACCCGATTGGCTTCAAATTTTGGTGCAAAATTAAAAGTCATATTGGGATCAACTGGTAACATTTGCTAAAAATGCTATTTGGCGTAATAAGATGCCGGTCTAGTGAAATGTTAAAAAAAGTGTAAACAATTTACTTTACTTTAAACTATGCTCAAAAAACAAGTGTGGCATATATAGAAACTTGTTAAATATTAATACGAATCGAATATGGTGACGAATCCAATATGGTGGAACAAAATGTTTGAAAAAAACCGTAAATATGTGCTATTATGTAAATGACTGTGCGCGGAACTAAATTGGGTCACACTTCTCTGTTTCTAATAAAAGAAAAAGTTCATATTTTGTTTGTAATTTTAAAATTCTGTGAACGCTGTGATATTTATTTTTTGCATGCATATCCAATCTTAATGTTTTATTGAAATTACTTTATACTTATATACCTCGTGTTTGTCATAACTGCAAATTAATCTTGCTAAGAGGTCAAATTTCAATAATATGAAGCAAATATACCTAGTTATCAAGGCTTATTCGGACCACTTAATACTTTTCATCTAAAGTCTTGGGTTTAAATTCCGAATTTGCTATAATTTCATATTTAAACAGAAAATGACTAATATTTCTAATAAGTACATTATTTATTAACCAACCAAAAAAGATCAACATATATACATTCTTATTTCCCTAAAATTTATTTTCAATTTGTGAATGTTTTTCCAAAGAAGAAAAAAAATACTACATAAAATGATAAAATAAACACAATTTTTGCTAATAAAATTCGCCTAGAGAAATCGAAGATTCGTATAGAATCTAAAAGGCAAATATCTAGATTACCCCTATACAGAAATTACCCTTACCTATGAAATATACACATGCAAATGTTAGAAAATAAAAATACATATTTTAACAAAAGTATACTAAATATTAAGTTGAAGTCTTATTATCATTCATCTTTAGCACATGAACATTGAATTACTATCTTACTATTATATACAAACACTGCTTAAATATTATGTTATGGTGAAATCTTATTTTATAAACACACTATTATAATAATTAGAAATGAATTCTTGAAGTGGATCGCTTGCGGGTCATGAACTAGGATATTAGCTTGTTTGTAAATCTAAAAATAAGGAAGTAATAAAGCATCTTTACTAATTTTCAAATGATTAGTAAAAATACACTTCACTTGTTTTACCCCCCTAATCTCGAAATAACCAGCAATCTGTTTGTAGATCATTTTTTTGACAGCTAATGACGAAAGAATCGTTTTAAAAAATTATTTAGGAAGACAGATATAGTAAAAAAGTAATATAATTCACACCTTTTACGTTAAGGATCGTATTTTAAAAAAAATCACTTATTTCTGGATGCATACATTATAATTGAAACAACTTAAAATCTCATTTTTTTTATTAATTATTGAAAAAAAATAAAAACATTTTTTTTCTTTTTGCACTTTTAAATGTAGAATTTCAAGAAATTCCACAATATTTTGTAGATAACTATTTTGGAAAGCCATTTATAATCTCATTTAGTTAAGGAGATATTGTAAAAAAAAACACTAACAAAAGAATCGTAATATAAAGTCAATTTATGAGAGATATTGTAAAAAAAGTAAACATATATTTTACTCCCTTAAGGATAGAATTTAGAAAGATGCGCTAACAAATTTTTAGAACATTATTCTACGTATTTCAATTAGTCGAAGATAAAATATCAAAAATGTCACCTCCTCAAGATTGTAATCCCGAAAAATTCAGAAATCTTTTTTTAGGTATTTAATTTCGTAAAGTCATTAACAAAATAATCGTTTTAAAATATTGTGTAGTTTGAAAAAGTAAAAACACATTTTACTCCTTTTCACTCATTTAAGGGTGGAATTAAAAATAATCAAGAAATCAATTTTAAAAATTTTTGTTTTGAAAGCCATATGCCAAAGACTCGTCTTAGAATCTCATTTAGATGAAGTGAATATTGTAAAAAAAGTAAGAAAACATTTATCCCCTATTGGTGAATAGGAGATTTTGACTTATGCTATACAAGAAACCTGTAAAAAGAAAAAAATATATAAAAAAATTAAACGAATCTAAAAATGACAAAAAATTATATTTTATTTCATCTTAAAAATTTGACTTTCTGAAGTTGGCGTCAAACTAATTCTTCGTTACTGAATCACAAAAAGACATATATGTATACAATGTTTTGAATCTATTACCACGAGTATAATATCTATGTGCTGTCTTTATTAGTTTGACGGATTTCATAAAGTTTTTATAGAAAACAGCTATACACATTGTCAAAAGATAAAATTATTAGTAAAATTCAATCTATACCCCTTTTTTTCTACTTCACATTTTACCGATAATAGCCGAGAATAAAGATATTTGATATTTTTAACATTCACTAAGATTTATAATACTCGAAATAAGGTGATATAATATATTCCATACCCTATCTGGATATGCATCTTTTTGATCAATTACACTTCATGCAATAAATGTAAAGGCAGTCTATTAAAGCAGTTCAAATTTATCCCAGAAACTCCTACGTATAAAATGATTAAAAATGGGAACATTCCACAATTTTAATTTTTTTAATATGCATGCTATGGGACCACTCCAGTATTACCCTCAAAAATTCTTCGAAATTGGTCAAACCATCCCGGAGTAATCGATGTATCTATATTAAAAAATACATAGGGTTGTTACGAATTATTAAACTACTCCTTTTTTGAAGTCGGTTACAAATTAAAATTCTTTAACCCTTTTTTACATCTCTCCTACTAAATGAGTATTAACGAGGTCTCTTTCAAAGCTTAGACTTCTACTAAGGAAAAAATAAAAGAAATTTGGCATGTTTCACCGTTTTTTGAATAATTTTTTCCTGTTTACAGTTTTCAAGTTTCTAAGCCAATGACTTCCACAATATTTCAATGTCAGAACATTAAGCCCAACTGTTTATGTTTTCAGTTTAACTGTTGCTTTTTGAAGTTATATGTTGTTTCATTTTTATACCCCTAAAAAAATATCGACAATCTACGCCCGTGACACCTAAAATTTAATTCTCGCGAGACACTAACTTACTATTTTTGGTTCAAATTTGAAACGAACCGATTTGACCGTTTTCAAATTATCGTTAGTTGGCGCAAATTCTGTTTACAAATACACAGATGCACAGATGTCATATATATTTGTTCTAAAAATATATTTTCGTACTCTAGGGACGTCGATAAATCCAGTTTACATTTTTTAGAAATGTTTTGCGATTTCAATATTTCATTTATATAGGGTACATAATGCATTAATACTACAATATATTAGCTGTTATATGAGGCATTAAAAATAATTTTTATTCGCTTAAAAAAGAAATTTTTAAAAATTCTGAAATGTATATTTGGACAATTATCTTTGAAAGTCATTGACGAAAGAATTGTAAAATCTTTTTTAGGTAAAGGGATATTGTAAACAATGTATAGCCATATTTCACTTCTATAAGGGTTGAATCTTGAAAAACCCTTCCTTAGTAGATGAATATATCATATAAGAAAACTCTGTTCACAATCCCAAGTTTCTAGACCCGATTATTTAAAAAATATAACTTTGTTACATCCCGACTATTTGACCGACTTTATTTAATTAAAATTATTACACACTTATATATCTTAAAATCTCTTTATCAAGTTTTTTTCGTTACCTCGTATACTTTACGAGATAATCGACGTTCTCATACATATCAACTTGTATATACACATGCATAGATTAAATTAAGTTGTAATTAGAATATCTGTCTATTACTACTATTAATGATCCATTGCAATCTATTATTTATTAAAAGGAAATCTGAAAAACCTAAAACTTGAAGAATACTAGAATCTTCTCTAATTGTAATACTCATAATGTCGTCAGTGTTCTCTAGATTTATTGGCCATTGTTGTTTACAAAATTATGTAATAGCCCAAATGTAAAACACGTACAACTTAGAACCGGCGAAACCTCAGGCAAAACTCAACGATCCACCAGCGACTCTGAAATCTGAAATTAATATTATATTCGTATACCCGCTAAATCGCGCAGTTCATCGGCACCTTGGCTTTGTGTTCCTAACTTGAATACGTAGTTCTTTCCCCACTTCTACCCACGTTCGATGAGAGGCGGTGGTCGATATTAGTAGTAGTAGTATATATAGTAGAACGTGTGTTATAAAAGGCTTTTTGCACGTTTTTCTGGTATATAAAGTCAATGATATTTTTGAGCTAATTACGTGTATTGCATTATATTTTGTTTAAAAATAGGTTTAACGTTAAAAAGGATGTAAATTAAGACTTAGATAATGTAACACATTTTTTTGATAGATGTCCAAATATTTTTTTAAATAATTACCCTAGTAAAAGTTACATGTAAGTCCAAAAACCGTATTTAAAAATTTTAAGAGTAGATGTTACGGGCAAGTCACTCTTTTTGCACCCGTCAAAAATGTTTTGCTCATAAAGTACGCCACTAACAGTTACATGGAACTATGAAAATCGTATTTAAAAATTTTAAGAAATTCAAGGAACAAAGACAAAACAATTTTTTTTGGCAGCTGTCAAAATATTTCAAATAAATTACGCCACTAAAAGTTAAATGGAACTGTGAAAATTGTTTTTAAAAAATTTAAGCAGTTCAAAAGTCACAAGGGAAAAACAATTCTTTGGCATCTGTCAAAATATTAAAAACAAAAAGAATACACTACTAGAGGTTACATAAATCTGTGAAAACAGTATCTAAAAATTTTAAGGAGTTCAAAACTCACAGGGAAGAAACATTTTTTTTGCAGTTGTCAAAAAAATTTGTTTAATAAATTACGCCCCTAAAAGTTACATGAACTATAGTTTTACCGAAAACCCCAAATCGATATTTTCTGAAAGGCCTTGACGCTCTCGAAGTTTATTATCTGCTGGGGTATGTTATTGTAAAGCTGACACTGCCTGATAGGGAAAACATTTTCTCAAGATTGCAATTGAATGCCTTGGAATAGTCAGGAGAGTTTGACCCCTAACGTTTACTGTGTCAAGCTGGCCGCATGGAATAAACCGGCACTATAAATAACTTGGACGAGACATGTTTAAAATTTTATACAAAAAAATTGCTACGTAGTTCTTTAAAATATTGGGAAATATGATCAAATTTCTTGAGTCCAAATATAAATCGAACACATGAATTTTGAACCTTCTACAAAACAAACTACAATAATTAAAATTACACAGAACAAGTGATTCGGTTAGCGATTTTTTAAGTTTTTGTGGTAGTATGTTTTTATTATGGTGCAACAATTTAAGGCTAAGATACGATTTCTTTAGAATATTACTTGTTTGTTGCGAGAATTTAAGTTTTTTGTCAAAGGTTACACCCAACGATTTAGCACATTGTACGCTCGGAAGGTTCGTGCCATTTATGCTTATGTTTAATAGGTGTTCCATCCTGTTAGTTCTCTCGCCCTCAAATAATATCAATACAGATTTCCCTGGATTCAATATTAAGTTGTGTTCCCTCGAGAGCTCCCCCAATTGATGCAACTCTTTATTCACGATGTACTCAGCAGCATGATGTTCGTACGAGTAAAACCCATATTGCAACTGAGTTACATCCTCGTAGGCATTATAAATATATCAGGTACTGTTATTTAATATATCCGCCATGTAAACTATGAATAGAAGCGGACCAAGAATGGACCCCTGAGGCACTCTTGAGATGACAGATCGAAGGGATGACAAATCTTCCACTACAACCCGCTGACGTCTTCCCTGAAGATATGATTCAAAAAAGTTCAGTGCTCTCTCCGTGAATCCATAATGTTTAAGATTAGCGCACATAAGCGAATTATTTATGGCATCGAGAGTCTTAGAGAAGTCAAGCAACACCATAATAGATACTTTTCTTGTATCCAAGTCCCTAACAATATCATCCAAGACACTGGAGATGGTTGCCGCAGTATTGTTACTCTTTCGGAATCCGGACTGTCTTTCAAGAATATTTGCTCTATTAACATACGAGTTTTCTTGTTGGAAGACAACCCTCTCCAGAATCTTAGGTAGCACTGGCAGGAGACTGATTGAGCGAAGATCGGAATATGATTCACGTGCATTGCCTTTAGGGGTAGGCTTAACAATCCAGTCTTCAAATAACAATTTACCAAATGCGCTATGTATTGATCAAGAAATGAACTGCAATGAAGTAGCATTTGTAGCGATATTTGGTCAAATCCCGAAGCATTGGATTTAATACTATGCAAAGCGTCATGAATTTCTTTGGTGGTGGCCAGACTGAATGTAAATTGATCGTGGGAGTGTAGTGCTCTGTTATTATAGAAAGACACCAACTTACCACATTTCTCATCATTAAATGTCGAGACAAAGTATTTATTATTGTCTTCTAAGGTCATAAAAAAATTTTAATGAAGGTTAATTATTTTTTCGAGCATATTCATAAACAATTTTTTTTTTGTTGGGCGCCATTTGTGTAGCGTATCATACCCCTTGTTTTTTTTACGCTCAGCTAACGGCAGCTTTTCGTCTGGAGAGCACTATGGGTTCGGGGGTAAATGACAAATAATTTTATTAAATTAACTTTGATGTTAAATATTAGAATTTAATTATTAAATTTTGATGTGTTCTTTAAAATCAAAAGTAAATCTTAAAAAAGATACATTACATAATCCAAGTAGACTACTAAAAGAGCGCCACGCTGTTTTTTTTTTATATATTTAATAAAGGAAAACTGCGAAACCAAAATAAATAAACCTTAGCCTAAGCTAGTTCCTATAAAAAAAAAACTGAAATAAAAATTAGGTGAGTGTAGGCAGGATAAATGAAAATATGAGGTAAATTTTCTATACTTACGACACCATATATTATATAGCAAATGTACAATTTAAATAAGATAATTCAAGATAGGTAAAAGAAGAAAAGGAATTTAATATGCCAATATTTTCATAAAGAAAATTAAATAAGCCCCATAGTCGACTATAGTTCACATCACTCATTAATAATTTTAACACCTTTAATTATTGTTACATAAATGAAAGTTAGAAATATTTAATTAACTGGTTCACTTTTAAATAGCATAAATCGTTTAAACTGTAAATCAAATGTAAAAATGTATAATATTAAATAATGCTTGTAGTAAAAAAAAATGAATAAAAATGGATAATTAATAAAAAAATATTATCTGGCCTTTATAAATCCTTCCAGGGATGTCAGGACTTCAAGGGCTGCATCAAAACATCAAAAGAGGATCACTTTAAAATCACAGGAACACTTACAGTGTCTGGAACTAACAGCATTCGAACAGAACTGGATCAAATAAAGAAGTTTAGGCGGGACAACAGATTACGTTTCTTTTAAGACCATAATTCATAACTCATGGTACGGTACGGTAAGCCAAAACTTAGGAGTCGACTCCCATGTGGATTCTAAAAGGAGAGGGAAAACCATGGATGAGTACTCCAAAAAAAAACGAAAACTGGGAAATACATAACATTTTTCAAAACGAAGATAAAGGTATGTGAAATTATTATAAGCGGCTTACCTTAACTAAATCCCAAAGTTACTATACAAAAAAAACTCCAAAACGTTTGATTCCGGCATGGCCAAAGATTGCTGGATAATAATCCAGGTTTTCTCCAAAACACAAACTTTACTTTGGCTCTCAGATAAAGCAGGTAGTTAATCCATGCGAAGAAACAAAAATTCAAATCACCACTACTGGGTATATTCGGGATGATTCCCGATTTTTCTTCGGATCAACACATGGAGATGTTGTAAGTACCTCGACTACCAACCGGAATGACGATACCAAGGGATGAAGACCGTTGGCCAACCAAGAAGGTCGAGCACGGAAATAGTCAGTAAAGTCACTCGTGAAAGGAAGCGGCAAATTCAAATTCACTATGAAACTTAAGAAAAATCATTAACTCGATTCGGCAACACTGCAACTGAAAACCGAAAGTAGAAACGCAAGTCGGCGTCGACGCCGTGAATCCATGACTTAAGAGTACCAACAGGATATGAAGTAAATTACTTGTTTTGATTTATGTACAAATTATAAAAAAAACGACATTTTCACTCTAAAATTAAATATTACGTTATAATTCCCACTTATAGACAGCCCAAATTACTTCTAATATATATCGGCGTGAATTAAACTGTTCACCAAATGAAACAATTTAGCTCATGAAAAATATAATGCTTCAATTTCAGACGTCCTAGCTATTTTAATATTCAAGTCCGAGAGAGTTTTCCAGGTCTTTTTGACATTATTTTCAGTGACTATTTCATTAACGTAGTTCTGTTTCGCCCTGCGCCTTCTTGTCTATATTGTCGCGGCAAGCCTTGCCATGGTTTGAGGTTGATTAGATTAAACTGATCAAAATTGAAATTCTTAAAATCACGGTAAGTAATTACTTTAGGCGTAAATTTCTGATCCGAATATACCCACAGAATCTTCAACCTCCGAATCTCCAACAATGTTCCCATCAGAAACAAAAATAGGATCAATTAGAGTTGTGGACAAGTCAGAAATACGAGTAGGTGCTGACATTACTTCTTGAAAACCATAACAATCAAAATATTTCGTAACAGGATTATCAATATTAAGCAGATCAACATTTATATCGCCTAAACATACGATATAGTCCACAGAGGGTAATACAAAAGACAAAACTTCATTAAGTTCACCAAGGACATCTCCTATATGTAAAGCTAAACCATTAACAAAAACTATAAGACGTGGTCGGTCACACCAAACTATTTGTTTGTACTTAAAATACACGATCTTAAGTTGAAATTAGGCTTTGATTTTTTTTTAAATTCGTCTGATTTTTTTGGACTTGTTGGCGGTTCCCTCTCTTAGGCGATAGTGGAATTAGTTGAATTTAGCACTGAACCTTGAGTGGTTTTTCGATCCCCTAAGTCTTCTTAAATTATGTTCTTAGTTATACCTACAACAGCAAGCACGCGCCAATTTCAGGTGCTCGACAAGGAGTGTATGTTCCTTAAGGACCTTGCGCAACAAAAAATTTTGTTCTCTTAAGTTTAGAGGTATTTTTAAGGAAAAACTTTATAGAAATGTAAGAAATTCAATTCATTGGCTGGAATTTGTTGCGAATATTGCTCTTGATCCTATATATGTTATTAGTGTCAGATTCTTTAACTAACACACCCAAACGTTATATATATATATATATATATATATATATATATATATATACACTTAGCCGCAAAAATAAAGCACAACCAAAAATTATACTCAATTTCAAAGTTGATTTTCTCGTGAACCAGTAAACCGATTTCGATAATTTTTTTTTGAACTGTAGCTTTTTTCTTTAGTAATTGCACTATGATAAAAAAAATTTATTCAGATTTCAGTTTTTGGCTTATACAGGGTGAAAAACGAGAATAGTTTTTTTAGGTCAAATTTGAAACACCCTGTAGGGAGCGTTAGCAAAAACAACGGTTGCGTATTAAAACCATAATGTAGCCTCATGTTTTCTGAATATTTTGTTTTTTTGCTGACTCTGATATCTGTAATATCAAAGAAAATACAGAGTTTTATTCCAGAACATGTTTTTATTCAATAAATCACAGTTTTATTGGATACTTATTACGTTTACCAAAAAAAGCGCTTAGTAGGCTATGATAAATCAACAGTGTCAGCAAATGTCAGTTTTGACAATTCCTTTATTTATGTACCTATCGTCTCAAGCTGAATAATTTAAGTTCATTCTTTAAGTTCTTTCGTGAAAATGGAACGGGTTAGAAGGAATATGACTCGTGATGAATGTGTTCAGGCAGTGACGTTACATAACGAAGGAGTAAGCTACAATGCTATTGGTTTGAGATTAGGATTTTCGCATACAACAATTTCTCGTGTTGTCCAACGCTTCAGAGAAACCAATGACTATAACATACGTCCACGACCAGGCAGACCTCGAGTAACTACAGTTGTTCAAGATCGCTATATTAGACTGCGTGCTTTAAGAGAACGTTTTACCACGTCAAGGAAACTTTTGATGCAACTCAGTGCAGTTCACAATATTCAACCAAGCATTGATACTGTGAGGAGACGTCTTTCTGAACACAATTTACATGTCAGAGTTCCAGCGACAGGCCCTGCATTAAATGCAAACCACCGCAGAGCTAGACTGCAATTCGCCAGGGAACATGTAATGTGGACTATTGAGGATTGGGAACACGTTCTATTTACAGACGAATCTAGGTTCTGTCTATATAGCTCCGATCGACGTTTAAGAGTTATCCGCCGGCCAGGTGAGCGTTATACCCAGTGTAACGTACGTGAAACAACTTTACTTAATGGAGGCTCTGTGATGGTTTGGGGAGGAATTTCCTTAACCGCACGGACGGATATCGTACCTTTACGTGGGGGCTCTTTAAATAGTGAAAGGTATATTAATGACATTTTGTCTGAGCACGTTGTCCCTTTCGCACCGTACATTGGTAATAATTTTTTACTAATGCACGACAACGCAAGGCCTCATGTAGCGCGCATCGTCAATGAATATTTACATGAAGTAAATATTCGAACTCTAAATTGGCCACCGCACAGTCCCGACCTGAATCCTATCGAGCATTTATGGGATATTATTGGTAGGGCACTGAGACAGCGTCAGCCCCCTCCTGCCACCCTGCAAGATGTCGAAAGGATGGTTACCGATATTTGGAATGGACTTGACCAAAATCAAATATCCAATTTAATATCGAGTATGCCGAGGCGATGTGAAGCTGTCATTAGAAAAAGAGGTGGAAACACGCGCTACTAGTGCACGTTTTTTTTTGCTTTTTATTGTTAATTATTTTAAATTTTATTGTTAGTTTAATGTTGTTAAATTGTTATCTTGATAAAAAAACATGTTCTGGAATAAAACTCTGTATTTTCTTTGATATTACAGATATCAGAGTCAGAAAAAAAAAACAAAATATTCAGAAAACATGAGGCTACATTATGGTTTTAATACGCAACCGTTGTTTTTGCTAACGCTCCCTACAGGGTGTTTCAAATTTGACCTAAAAAAACTATTCTCGTTTTTCACCCTGTATAAGCCAAAAACTGAAATCTGAATAAATTTTTTTTATCATAGTGCAATTACTAGAGAAAAAAGGTACAGTTCAAAAAAAAAATTATCGAAATCGGTTTACTGGTTCACGAGAAAATCAACTTTGAAATTGAGTATAATTTTTGGTTGTGCGTTCTTTTTGCGGCTAAGTGTATATATATATATATATATATATATATATATATATATATATATTTATATATATATTTATATATATATATATATATATATATTTATATATATATATATATATATATATATATATATATATATATATATATATATATATATATATATATATATATATATATATATATATATATATATATATATATATATATATATATATATATATATATATATATATATATATATATATATATATATATATATATATATATATATATATATATATATATATATATATATATATATATATATATATATATATATATATATATATATATATATATATATATATATATATATATATATATATATATATATATATATATATATATATATATATATATATATATATATATATATATATATATATATATAATATATATATATATATATATTATATTTTTTATCAAAATTTATATACGTTAATCGGATTAATAGTTATGCTGGGAACAGATAGACAGATCGACGGAATTGAGAAAACATGTTTTTCTCAATTCATCCAGGCACCGCGAAACGCAAAGATCTGAAAAAATCTCGGAGGGTGATATTTTCACGATTACATTACTTTCCTTTACGAGGGAAGTAAAAATCCGTTTAAATAAGCTCAATAACTAAGAAATGATGAATTAATTTTGGCTAATATTAAAGTTATGCAAAATAACCGTTCTAAAACTAATTTCCGAAAAGAAACTTCGTATCTCGCTTAGTCTCCTAGTTCTTTGTCAATAGTCTAATTTTTCCCCCACAGCTATGATGACCTATTCTTCCAATCTCTAATTCCACTGCTTCACTCGTTACTATCGGTATGGAATAGGCTGCAATTAAAGCGGTAAGCAGCGTCCATAAGTTACGAATAGTACAGCCATACTCAAGGAACTATACCATGCTGTATAATGGACAGGTAGTATATTTCACTGAAGCTCATATTTTCTTGTTTAGGGTCTTTTGAGAAGAGTCCTTTGAATTTGTTGAGATTTCGAACTGTAATCAAGCTGACAGTGACAAGTTGAAAGTTACCTTACTTACGATTGTTAGGTATATCCAGTGTTTACCTTTGCTACCTGTAAGCTGTGTTCTGAATAAAAGGAATGCATTTAGAAACCGTGTTTGTGTACCTTCCAATCCAGAACATTTGGTGTCGGAAGCGAGATAGAAATCCAGCTGAAGCTGAAACGAAGAAGTAAGAACTTTTTTCTAGTAGAGTAATCAGTAATAATTATAGAAGCGAATTTAGATTCCATAATGAACTTGTTCATCGCAATGCACAAAACGTAAGAAGACATGAAGAAAGAACTTAAAGAAGAGATGAAGAAAACCCAAGAAGACTTGAAGAATGAACTTAAAAAAGACTTGAGGAGAAGTCAAGACGACATTAAGAGGAGCCAAGAAGACATCAAACAAGAACTTAAAGTAGACATTAAGAGGAACCACGAAGAACTGAAGCAAGAACTTGCAGAAGACGTGAGGAAGAGCCAGGAAGACATGAAGAAAGAACTTAAAGAAGATATGAGAAGGCACCAAGAAGACGTTAAACAAGAAGTACAAGACATGAACAAACACCAAGAAGACATGAAGAGGAGTCAAGAAGTAACTAAGAAACGTTGCTTGAATTGACACTAACCAAAGAAGACGTACGAGAAGAAATAAGTCAAATAGAAAAGAAAGTCCAAGATGTTCATGACCAAATGCAGCAGGAAGTTCAAAGTGTACGAACCCAGATGCAAAAGTTTGGAAATCAAAGTGAGTTAAAATCCGGATCATCAAATATAATCTAACCATCTACGTATGATGGTAAAGTGCCGTAGGTTACTTACCTGAGGCAATTTGAAGCTGCCGCGACTGGAAATAATTGGGAATCCACCGAAAAGGCACGAATACTTGTTAGCCATGTAGAAATGCGTTATGGCGGAGCACATCTGCAGAAGGTTCGTAACGCGCAACTTCAGTGTCGAAGACAAAAATATAATGAAAGTCTTCAAGAATATGAGGCAGATATCGTGCGGCTAATCAACCTGACTTATCCATTCTATCTTGAAGAGATCAAGCAAGAGTTGGCGGTAAGCAGTTTTTTATTGAGGGCCTTCGTGATCCTGATACCAACCAGGCTTTAAGAAGGGCTAGAATAAAGAAGATTTCAGAAGGTGCCTGATGCGCTTTAGTTTGAAACGGCTAAACAGACATCCAGGAGTCAAGGAAAACTACGAAGACTACATTACACTTCAGAACACCGAATCGCAAATGAAAATACTTCCAACATTTTAAAAGAACTGCAAAAGATTCGTCTTTAACATCAGAAAGACCAAATTAAATCTTTGACTTTCCGACAAAGAAAAGGCATCCGTGGTGGAAAATGTGGTAAAGAGGGACCTGTGCAAAGCCGCTGTACCAGCAATGGGATTCCTGAAGATAGTAGCAATTAGCCAGTTTTAAGGGGCGAAAGCTGGCTAGGTGCTACCAATCCCCATCGACATCAATAAAAATAAGTAAGTATCCCGGCTGCAGAATAATGGCTATAGCTTGGTAGTACCGGGAAAGATATGCGGTCAGGACTGTGAAATGGTATTGGATACCGGCTCAACACACGCAGTCGTGACGCAAGACATTATAGCTCCTTGAAGGACAGAAGATCCATTCAAATATGTCTTGGAAACCGCCAACGGTGAAATTATACCTGTGAAAGGTATCCATGAGGCTGAAGTAACCCTGGTGAACACTACCTTCATACACGCTGTTTTTGTCGCAGATATAATGGATGATGTCATACTTGGTCTTGATATTATGAACCAAAATAAGTGTGTCCTTGACATACCTCAACGAGTCCCCCGTACGAAAAATGAAGAAATAGTTAGGAACTTGCCACGAAGGAATAATTCCACTATCCGAGGGGTGGTTTTGCTAGAAGATGCTACCCTACCTGCCTGTTCGGAATGTAGTAACAGCGACGGTTGATGATTTCGAGGAAAAAGTAATTTTATTCGAACCATTTTGACAAATATGTTTGTTAAAATGATGAATCTAAAAGGTCATCCCCAGCAAGTAAAAAAAGGTGACAAGATGGAAACCTGTAAACCTGCTAATATAATATTTACCTGTACAAACTTACCACCTTCAGAACCTGCAACTACTTTAGCTAAGGTACGTCAAGACCTGGTGAAATCGCCACATTTACTAAATAAAGTTCATATGACCAAGTTGGAAGAACTTCTGAGAAGAAATCAAAACGTTTTCTCTCTCTCTCTGACATCGACATAGGAAAAACCAACATAGTTCAACATCGAATTAGTACTGGTGATGCAGCGCCGATAAAACAGCCTCCAAGACGAATACTTTTGACAAAGCGACATGAAGTTGATCAGCTGCTTAGGGATATGGTAAAACAAAACATCTCAAAGTCCCTGGTCGTCACCAGTTGTCCTCGATAAAAAAAAAATTGCTCCACCAAATTCTGCGTCGAATTCTGTCGGCTCAATGACGTCACAAAGAAAGATAACTTTCCTTTACCAAAAATTGACGATTCCTTGGACACTTTAACAGAATAACAGGATCAAAATGTTTCTCCACCCCGAACCTGAAAAGTGGTTATTAAGTTAAATTTAATACACCTGATAAAGAAAAGACAGCCTCTTCTACTGGGACTGGACTGTGGCAATTTAAAGTTATGCCTTTTGTATTATGCAATGCCCCAGCGACTTCAACGTTTAATGGAACTAACATTACATGGAATGGCATGGGAAACATGCCTAGTATATTTAGATGACATCATTATTCTTGGGAAAACATTTGAGGATCATTTGACGAATATTGAAGCTGTTTTCCAGAAACTGAGAATGGCTGGCTTAAAACTCAGTCCCAGAAAGTGCCAGTTTTTTCAAAAAGAAGTGAAATATGTAGGTCATGTAATTACCGATCATGAAGTAAAAACCGATCTAGAGAAGACTGAAGCCATTCAAACTTGGCCAATACCAAAGGACCGACATGAACTAAGGAGTTTTCTGGGCCTTTGTACATATTACAAACAATTCATAAAAGATTTTGTTAATATCTCTAGACCGTTAAAACGACTTACTGAAAGAAAACGAGGGAAGTTCCGGGTAAAGGAAATTTACCGATTTTTTTCTAGTTTCATTTTATGATATTTTGGTACCTCGTGAAATCAAATATTAAATCGGCAAGTTGTAAAAAAATAGCAACTTTTTTGAATCTCTTTTTTTGTGTGTACAAAAAAGTAAAACTTGGGCTATATTCCGCTTTAAAGTAAGGGCATCGTGAGTGGTTAGCTCAATTTTCAAAAAATTGTCTTAATTTTCATCCGATAAAGTCGATATTTTGGCAGGACCTCGAGGCATCGATGTGCTATTAGAAAAAAAATATCCCAGAACATGAGGGTGTTTTCATGATTTATAATAAATATTAATATTGATCACTGTCGGACGAATATTAATCGGAGTTCAAATTTTCTTATCTATTTCTTACTTTACTTCACTTCTTAGAAAAATATCTATTTTGAGGTAATGTATAAAGATGGTAGAAAACAAAAATTAAATTTGACGATATACAAGGAGTTTTATGTATATGGTGAATAGGGTAGTAATATATAAAAAAAGTCACAAATCTTAAAATAATTATACAGTTTTACATTGCTGCTTTAAAGATCCAGTAGTCCGTGTTAGATTTACTAGCCAAAATTAAATACTGAATCTCAAGATCTATAAAAACAGCTTACGACTTGTGGAAATCGCATTTGACATATTTTAAACTTCTAATTTGTGATCAAATCTAATCTGAAGTAATCAGTTCTATTAAGTAATTTAACAGACTTCATTTCACCCTCCTCACTAAACTTCATTTGCTAATACATACGTACGTAATTTATGCACGCTCATAGGAAACATTATGTACCTAACTATGCAAAAGGTAAATAACTATTGTAAAACTTCAAATATGAAAATTAACTTAAAAAACCGGACAAACTTAACGGACAGAAACAAAGATCTTGGAAAAGATCTAGCAGATAAGGTGTTGGAGGAAAGAGCTTGGGAGCGGGATAAAGCAAAGGATTCCAGTTTTGGTGAAGAGTGTCGCTTACAAACGCATTGAAAGCAAAGAGGAAATTATCAGTTGTTAGCAAGATAAAGAAATCTGTGAGAGGAAAAGGTTCAAAAACTGACATTAAGCTGGCTGTTCAAAAACTGACATTAAGCTAACTGTTCAAAAACTATTTTCCGCTTATCCCCATATTTTCAGGATTAAGTGCCTTGAAAGCATTAATGGTAGGCGTAGCCGGGGTCACTAAGACGGTTAACGATATGCGTTCAGCACTGGAAAAACTAAGGAAGCAAAAAGACAATGAAACGATGGAGGCTTTGGGAAAGAAAGGTCTGTATTTGACAAAACAAAACTGGATATATGGTCAGTTTTAAAGAAAATGCCAAAAATCTCTCGATAAAGCTACTCAAACGACCACTCACAGATAGAGACATTCAGCGGTTCGCCCATCTTTTAAAATTACTCAATTTCAGAGGAGTGTTTAAGTGAGATACTTGACCAAATATTCCTAGAAACAATGAATTTGGTATGAATAACTTGTTGAGGATTTGTAACTCGCTCGATAGCTTACAAGAAAACAGGGAACAAAGCCCTTGACAGTTTTGGTAACCTAAATCATCAAAGGAACTTGTTCATATAAAGCAAATGTTGGTTTAATTTTCCATCAGTCATGTCTCAGACGTTTATACTGAAAGGTCGATCTAGCTGTTAACCGTCGATATCGATCCACCGATAGAACTAGATCCCGAATACAGTTATTCTGTAGCTCTGGGAAATATCGAACCAGAGCGAAACAAGTCTTATTACAGTGTAAACGAATAATGGAAATTCCTACAGGATCGTACGAGTTTACTGAGATATCTAATCATATCTGCAAAAACATTTAGCTGAAACCTTATAATAATACCCTAAAGTGTGAATTAAAGTGTGTTTGTGATATAAATTTTAAACCAGAAGATAATACAGGAAAACTGCTAGGATATTCACGAAAAATATTAAAAACTAATTCACTTCATGAGTCTGATCTTCCAGTAGAAATAGTACCACTGAATGGAGAGTAATATTATCTCTGGCTCTTATTATACCAGTAATCTTTCTCGTACATTATATGAGTTTACTTAATCTGTAGATCCTGGATATAAATAATCATAGATCCTAGAAACTTAATTTATCTCCCAATTAATAGAAACAGTATCAGAAATATTACCATAAATATAAAAGATCAGGATCGAGACCAGTTAATTTCAGACTTGAAGAAATCGTGAGGTTAGAACTTAAAAAAATTGGTTCTGGTTTTTAATCGAAACTATTTAAGCAGAAACACTTCTATCACTCCATCAGTTAGCAACCAGACGCTAAAAACACTTGCATACAAGCGGAATTAGTTGCTTGCTTAAATGAGTGACTCCTATAAATACCTGTCGAATCTCTATCAGTGCTCATACCTCATTTGACCATGATGCATGTCATATGTTTCTTGTTTATTCCCCTTGTGTTGGAAGAAATTACAAACGAAGAAGCGGAAACATTTCTACGATATGGATATTTCAAAGACAGCGATAATATGGATGTGGGAATATAGCGACCATGGCCTAAGCTTTGAAGATTTTCATTCCATTTACAGTTTACCTGTTGACGGAACTTTGAATATTGAAATAGTTGCTTTTATTCAATCATTTGAGTGTGGAACTAGATATAATTATTTTTCAGTACGTGGCCCTATTGAGGCTAGATGGATTACTAATAACTTAACATGCAAAATATACCCTCCAAGTCTTAGTTTAAGAGACATGCAGATACTTGCATGTGATGCTTTGAAAATGTGACAAAATCAAACAAATTTAAGATTTACTGAGATACACTGAGATGGAGCTATTATCTCATTTCAACCCCAAAAACATTTTTATAAAAAAGATTCAACAAATTGGCCATTTGAATTAACTAGATCTGTAGTTGGTCATGCTTTCTTTCCAAATTTAACAAAGATTTCTTTGGAAATTAATATCTTCAAGGATAAACAAACCCGATGATGTGTCGCTTAATTAATGGAAATCTTTGTTATTAGTTATGGTTCACGAAATAGGCCATGCTGTTGGTCTGAGTCATTCAACTGCTCTAAAACCTACCACTGTAAGTCCCACTAGAGAAAAATGTACAACCGCTTCTAAATCTATGACAGAAAAAGTTTAATATACCGCTTGGACCTACCCGCGAGCGTCAAGAAAAGATGCCTCTTATATTATGTGAAATAAATTCTAAAGCCTTACATTTTTGAAATGTTAAAATAAGCTGCATATTTTCTATGAAAAATATGTATGGATGGTAAATTTAAATACTAAAGAAATTCAAAACATTCCATTCTTTATAACCGACTGGTTCAAGTTTTAACCAAAAAGTTTTGGTAGACTCGGCGATATATGAAAACCCGAATAATGAAATTGTTTCATTGTCTGATATGTTTTACGTTTTTGAATATGGATTATTTAATTTAATAAATATATATTATATATATACTATACCGTCGAAAATACGTGGTGCTATTAATTCATTAGAGACAAAATATTGGTTTTTTTGATAATAACATGTTTGCCGAAATAGACGAATGTACATAAATTTAATATAAAAAATAAAAATAATAATTGAAAATTTCTCGATATATACCCTGTATTAAATTTGTATAAGTGCCTAAGTCTATTAAAAAAAGATAATACAGTAAGTTACAGCAGTTAAAACAAACTTTGAATTGTTAATAGTTAAAAATATTTTTAGCTAGATTTACAAAATAATTTCCAATAATGAACTCGGTTCCAACCAATCGTACACCAAAACATCAGTGTCGGGGAGCCACATACTCTATACTTTATAATAAATAAGGGATATAGACGCGGGGTTTTTTATATATAATTAGTTACAAAAACCAGTCTGGAGCCATTTTTTTTTACAAAAAGATAAGTTTCAAAAACTGTTTAAAACAGGACTGTTCTAAAAGCCATTTAAAGCTTTTCTCTAAAACAGGTCTGTTTTAAAAACTGTTTGAAGCCGTTTTTTTTGGAACCGGTCCTTCCTAAAAGCCGTTTAAAGCTGTTTTTTTAAAGCCGTTATTTCCTAAACAGATCTGTTCCAAGAACCGTTTAAAGCTGTTTTTTTTTCTAAATAGATAGCTGTTATTTCCTAAACAGACCTGTTATAAAATCGTTTAAAGCCGTGTTTTTTTAGACAGACCTGTTCTAAAACTGTTTAAAACTGTTTTTTTCCTAAACAGCTCTTATCTAACACAGAGCTGTTCCGAAAGATGTTTTTCCTGAAACAGATTTCTTACAAAAGCCGTTTTAGAGCTGTAAATAATGTCATCCACACTTAGTAAAGAAGACAAAGATTTTAAGAAAAGTATTATATATGCTGCCAGGTTACGCAAAAGTATTTGGACCTAAAGTTGGAACGTTCTAAAGAAGATGAGGCACTTAAATATATTAAACCCTATAACGACGCGTTTAAATAAACTCGTAGAAAAAGCTGAAAGAGAATCTAGAATAGAATGAAGTGTTCTCAAATATGCTTTTTAAAAATTAAGAAGTAAACATTTAAAATTAAATAAAATCTGATGTCTGTAATTTTAAATAAAAATGTATTCAATATTTAGCTTTTTCTGAATATCTCAAAACGTATTTATTTTCAGATCTAGGTTTTGTATGTAATTTTGAGACCATATATTTTTATGTTAAGTTCTAGCTTTTCCAAAATACTGATCTAAATACTGAACGTAAAGTCAAAAACTTCTTTAATTTATTAGCATAGTTAATCCTTCGATTTAAATCACATATAGTTTTATACCTCCATACAAAAATGCTGCGTATCTTAATATAAAACTTTGCCTTCCCCAAAAATATTAAACCCAAGAGGGTTATACCCCAGTATGTCTATACCGATTTCATGGTGTATTGTTCATACACAGTATGTCTATACCGATTCTGCGTCCTCCCTCCCCGGGGAGGTTCTTTTCTCAATATCTCTGATTTCAGATATTTGTGTAAAGAGGGCTACGTCATTTGTAAGCTCACCGGTCTACTGTCATTTGTCGAGGTCATATTTTTTGGGTGAGGTCCGATGAAGGATGACGTCATAGACATTTTAAAAAAGTTGGGCACCGGTCGGCCGAGCAGGTTGTGTCTGTTTTTGTCATTAGGGCTTTAACGAAGTGACGTAGTAAGTTGTGTTTTAGGTGAGAAATATATCTGTTTGCACTCTCTATCGGTCTGTGAAGAAATATTTTCAAAAACATAGAACGGAGCGTTAGAGGAAAGAAAAAAATCCAAATTTCGAAGATATCGGTGCTCGAGTAGGAAACAAATCCGATAGTTTTTCGGTATTAGGGCTTTAACGAAATGACGTAGTAGGTTTTATTTTAGGTGAGAAATAGATCTTACCGCCCTCTACCGAACTATGAAAAAAAATTTGTAAAAACATGTAAAATAGTCGGAGAAAAAAAAGGGAAAAAAGCAAATTGCGATTGAGGATAGGAGTTTTTAAATTTTATAAGTAGAATTTAGAAAAAATATGTTAATGTTTATATTTAAGACAACTACATCTCTTTACAACTAGTTTATTATTCATGAATGTACCGGAAAAACAGACAGTGCTCTAATTATTATTCAGAAGCGTTTAAAACAGCATGTTTTGAGATCTTAATTATATTTATTCTCAAGATTTTTATGACGTAGAATATAATCTTCAATTTAAATAAAACAATTTTTTTTATATATTTTTATGATAATTATTTTTTAAATCATAAACTAAATTGGCTTTTATTAACATTACATATGAATTGTGTCGTTTTTTTACTTTGAATTTAATATATTTGTGGCTTAATTTGGCTTATGACACTTTGAAGCGTCAAATTTATAGAATTTTTGAGGTCTTTGGTGATTATAAAAGGAGGAAGTTGATACGCAAGTGTTATTTCGTTCCAATTACGCGGTTAACTACTAGAGACTTCTCCAAGTGTGGATGCGTGTGTGTGAGTGTGTTTGTATGTGTGTACGCATGAGTGTGTGCGTGTGAGTGAGGGTGTGCGTGGGTGTGTGTGTTTCGCAAAGCAAAAGTAACGTAATAAGTATTTATGTAACCGCAGGTTAGAAAAGTCAACTGCTGCAGGTTTTTATTTAGGAAAAAAGTTAAGGTTTTTGTTTATTTGATCGGATTTTTAGATTTAGGATTTTAAAAAGAGACTTTAACTTTAAGTATATGAAATAACTTAATATATATAGATTTATGTTTAGGTTTAGATTTCCACTTTAAAGTAATTATTTTTTGGAAAGCTAGGATAAAAACAATCAGAAACGAAAAAAAAAACCTAAGTTTGTACAATAGGATAATACCTTAAAATTATGAAGTAAATATTTTTAAATAGAAAGCTGTGATAAGACAAAAAAGTGTTAAATTCAAAGAAGAACCATGGTATTGTTAAGGATATATTTCCTAACAAGAAAATCAACATAAACTACTTTATTTTTGACGTAAAAAATAAAATTATTCTACAATATCTTATACTAGACGTTAACAATTAGTTTTTTAGAGTTCTTCGAAATAAAGTAGGCGAAGTTAATCAAAAACCAATTTTTTGCAATAAAAATCTACAAGACAGTTTTTTCGATAATTTATTCCAGAGTTTTTAGGTAATGTGGTTTCAAAACTTTTAATAGTTTTGCTGCAGATTGTTTTTTAGATAACAGATTTTGAAAAGATTAGAGGCTTAGTGCCTGTTTTACTACAATATTTAATCTTATTTTAAAATTACATTTAAACCTATAACTTTATATTTTGGTTTTGATTATTTTTTGTTCTGGTTATATTTTTAAACTTGGGCAATTGGAATGTTTAGAGATAGGAATATAAAGGATGAGTGAAAATATATAGGATAGAACTAATAAAATTCCTTAGATTTTTTAGCGTTGAAAGCAATTAGTTTTTGATGAAATGGTACACTTTATATGAAATAGCTTTAGTGACTAGTTAGAAGTTATTTTAAAAACGATACATTTCGAACTTGGACAGGACTATGTCATAACAATATATGGCTTCAAAATCGAATAAGCACCTAGACCCAAAAAATAATGTAAATAGGTACTACATTTTATATATTAAATCTTTAGATTTTTATTTATTTAAAACTAAATTATTAAAATAACAAAATACAAATTTTTAAGAACAGTCTACTATATTTCAATTAAACGAAGTGTTCAGGTTTATTTTCTTCTCCCTGAAATCAAAGATAAAATAAGTACCGGAAATATTTACAGTCATTTTATTAATAGAAAACTATTTATCAGCTTTTTCAAGAAAGTAATTGTTACTTATCTAAAAATGACAGTAAATATAGGTAAATAAAAAATATTCTATACAGAAACTATTCTAATAATTATTATTTTAAAACAAATAAGTTCCCAAAAAATTAAAAAAATATTGGTCAGGGGCATTCTGAGAGGTAATACCAAGGCCAAACGTATTATTTTCTAAAGAACTGGACTGGAAAACATTCTTATAACTTGTGAAATATATATATATATATATATATATATATATATATATATATATATACATACAGTGTGTCCCAGATTCACTTCTCTATACAGGAATCTCGGCTCATATTATACCTACAGCAAAGGTTAAATGGGGAAAGTTTTAGAGGAAACTTATTGCATTCGATATCCGGCTTGAGATTTACGATCGATCAATTGTTTTTGGAAATATCGGGGAAAAACCGAAAATTGCGGATTTCGTTTTTGGCCAGTATATCCAAAAATGGTAAATTTGACAGCTGTCAAAATGTGACATTATTCGGACACATTTTTAAGACAAATAAGATGGCGTATACCACACGTCTTCATTGTTTTTTGTTAACCCGCAACCCGCCTCAACTTTCATTTTTCTTATGGATCGCCGTATTGGATTTTTCGATTTTTGGAAAGAGCCTAAAATTTCCAGTCTAGTGGTATCTCACAAGTGCATTAAATATTTTAGTATCATCGAAATATTACACTTCGTAAAGTTAGGTTTCAGTTTTTTCTAAGGAGGCCATGATTTAAAGTAATGTTAGCTCTCAATGCTTTTCTAAGGAGGCCATGATTTATCTGTAACAAAATTGGATTTTGACTTTGACGTTAAGTTAAATAGTTGAAAGTATCAAAGCTGTGTTTTAATAAGTAGTAGGTACGCTTTTATCGCAATAAAATCATAAATCTGACACATAAATTGTCAAAACCTATAGAAAATGACCGTATTGAAATGAAGAAAAGGTTGACATGTTAGCTCTGTTCTTTCAATCATACCGAAACGCCGACGTTCCTTCAGCAAGGTATTTGGAGATATACCCCGATCGACGGCAGCCTCATAAAACCCAATTCAGGAAAATCGTAGTTAATTTAATTAACCATGGTGCCTTCGAACAACCTAGAAGCGGATACAATAATAACAATGAAAATCGAGACAGAAACATTTTACAAGCAATCAACGAAAACCCTAGTGCATCGGTAAGAACTGTAGAACAGGAAACTAATGTGCCAAAATCAACAGTATAGAGAGTTTTAAAAAAGAATAAGTACCATCCATACAAACCCATAATAGTACAAGGACTTAAGGAAACTGATTTTCCAAGACGACTACAGTTCTGTGAGTGGTATACTAGGAGATGTAATGAAAATCCTGATTTTGTAAATCATGTCTTGTGGTCCGATGAGAGCAGGTTCACGAATTGTGGAGTCTTTAATAGGCACAACCGTCATCATTGGCCTGTGAAAAATCCTCACGAAGTGGCAGGAAGACGTTTACAGATCAGATTTGGAAAAAACGTTTGGTGTGGGATCATTGGTAAGTTAATCTAACCATTGTTTTTTAAATAGGCACCAAATGATGGTCAAATAATAATCTTTTTTTTTTCGTTTAGTTCTTTAATGATACTAAAAGAGTATAATCTAATAAAAAAAAAGTAAAACGTTCTACTCTAGTCAGTCAACTTACTTTTTTGATATTGTATTACATTTTTATTCAATCATTTTGTATTGTAGTTTTGAAGAACCTATAAAAATAGAATTGGGTTCTATAAATTTATTAACACTATCTAAATTTTCTGCAGGTTTAGCTAATTCTCTAAAATTATTTTGATTGTCTGAATTTAATGATTTATAATAGGCGGGAATTGTACTTTCCTTTGTCTCCCTTATTATTTTACTTACTACGACGCATTTTTTCGATTTGCAGTAATGGCGGCGTGCCAGCATTGAAAGTGGTTTCGCTTCATGTTTGTAAAAAAAAAAAATTTTAAATTTGAAAATGTAACCAAAAATTTTATTTTACTGTTGATATATGTTAGTTACAGTCTATATTCTAGTTACGTACAAGTTTTAACATTAAGCCTGTTGCAATGGGACTGTTTTATTTTTAACTCACTTTGGTAAGATGTTTCTTTTACTTTGTAATCCTTTCTTTTCTTATCTACAAATGTATTTTTCTATAGAAGGGTCCTGAAGAAGAGAATAAACATTCTCGAAAGCTCGACCATACAATAAAGAGTATTCCACACTAGGGCGTTCAAAAAATTTTTTCTTTGACTGCGTCCCCACCTAACCAAGAACCTGGAGGATAGAATCTTTCGCTTTTTGTGAAAATTATATTCTGTTGTTTCAAAGTGCTTATATATATATATATATATATATATATATATATATATATATATATTTATATATATATATATATATATATATATATATATATATATATAGATATATATATGTTACACTATTAATTCAAAAATTCACTTTTTAAAAAAATTTATTATTTAACTTTGAAATTACTTTATACAATATCGGAACTTAAACTGGCATAAAAACGGTATATAATATGAACTAACTAATATTTACAATTCAGAGCGTTTTATATGTTTTAAAATGCTGATGCGGCACCTTCCAGCTGTGGGAATTGCAACTCGAAGGTACTGCTTACAATGCATTCCTTGAAATGTTGAAATTGCTATATCCGATACCGTGAGACCGAAGGTCATTGCCTACACGTGGCTATAAACGGATATAACACTCGCCCTTTTGGTCAAAAGTTAACACCCTGTGTAAACTTTTGTAAGATTATTATATTTCGTCTTCGTCTTCTTCTTCTTGGGCTTGAGGGTGGATGGCTGGTCGTCTTCTCGCAAGGATACTGCTTAGTCTGACTTTGACTGTCTTTCGCTGTTGTGGTCTAGGCGGAGGTGGTAAACCATCATCCAATGGAGCTATGGTGATGCTGGGTAGTCTTTTACGGCGACACTTACACATTATGTACAAGACGAACAGACTGACTAGAAGAACTATCGTGACGATCGTGAACCATGACAGATGTTTATAGACAAAAGGTTGATTGATTAATTTGTCTAGTTCTTCGGAGTGTTGGTCCAATTTGTGCTGGGCAATATTGAGATCCTCTACGTCTATCTTGTTCAGTTTTAGAGGTTTAATGTCTGGAATGTGAAGCTTTGATGAAATATGTTGGCAGCACTTGTATGGGATTATCACTGGGTGGCTTTTATAAGTAACATTTTGATACTTATCAATGAGTGCTTTGGCGTGAACTCTTGTGCTTCCTATAAAGGCATTACAATATGGCTGAAGTCTAAGAAGGGAATTGACATTGATGATACTTGTCCTGACCTCTTTTCCTTCACACTTTATTATAACTGGTAGTGGGTCTGACACTGTAATCAACCAGAAGTTTTGGTCGATATCCTTAACGTTGTATCCCTTTGCAAGAAGAAGAGATACCTGGCACGTCTTTGGTAAATGGTTTGGTCCTCTAAGTAGCTGAGCTTCGCAAATCGCTTCACTGTCTATCGGGTAAGGTAGAACATCTGAGCAGATCTTTTGGCCTCGCCCTACTGATTTGCAGCTTCCCAGGTTTTGAAATGAAATATATAACATTGAATCATCGTCCCGCGCAATATATTTTTGTGTTGTAAGGATTATATGATGAAATTCTGTTTCGATTATCTAATACGGGTATTGGAGAGAGAGGGTTTACTAAGGGTATTTTTAGAATAAACACTACTTTAGTATCAGATTGATATGCTTCAAGCTCGATAATCTCAACGTACTGGGCAAGCGTTAAAGAGTATACAGGTAGAGGAAGATTATTTTTTCTGAGAGATTGTGAAATTTCTTGAAGGGAACTAATCAGATCTCCCGGGGTTATTATTGAACTGTGCAAGATATTTAGCCTAGCGAATGATATCGCGTTCAGAGCGTCGTTAAGAAAATTTTCTATAAAAGAATAACTCTCCATTAATGATTCACATAAATCTAGAGTTCTTATCTGGGCATGGTAAAATGCGAGGTCGTCGGAAATGTCCATTATCGATTTGTGGATTTCGTTTATGTCCCGGTTAAATGTTTCTTCGTCTAGTTGAAGTTTTTGTATTGACGCGTTAAAGGTTTTTATTACTGAGGTAGTAACCGATATCTGATTTTTGAGGAGATTTTCGATATGTCTTTCGTCTTGAGAGACTTTATCAATGCATTCATTGAAGTACTCACCGTCGGAAGCATTGAGGTTTCCAGTTATGGATTTCCAGATAGTGCCTATACCGTTGAATATTCCGCGCTTCTCCCTGTAACTGTATTTTTTCGTATCCGCCATTATTTCTTTGTATTTTAAATTGACAGTGTCGGATATTTGATTGAGCAGGCTGACATGAGTTTGTATTTCGGATTTGAAAGATAACATTCTGGGCGAGTCAACGTCTACAAAGCCATATAATAATCCTTCTAGGATCTTGTCATTATTCGCGATAGCTTCCTTTATGTAGGAAAGATCTTTATACACGAGGACTGTCTCGTGTATAAAGATCGAGTCTTCGTGGGAGAATATTCCGAGTGTGTTGTTGATAGGTGTAATCGAAAATTGGGTCAGGCCTACCGAGAGGAGCCCGAGGAATCTGTAAAGAAGAAGAATACTTATTCAAAATAGAGTTTTAGCCTATCGAAGTTGACTTTAGTTGATTGGTTTGTTCGAGGATTAAGAAGGATAGCGGAATTTTGAAAAACTTCTGTAATTTCAAAAGGGCCATTAAATTTGTTTTCAGCTTTAGATTTTATTTGTGACTCTTTAACATACACTTTATTTCCGACTTTGTATTCAGGGATACTAGTTACGTGTTCGTCAAACCTGACTTTTGCTTTTTCTTTTTGTCGTTCTGTTTTTGCCCTAGCGATTTTGTAAAAATATTCCATACGGTTATTAAGGTCTCTTACGTATTTTGATATTAATTTTTGTGACCAAAAATAAGTTCAAACGATGTAAACCCATGAGTTTTATTTTTCGTACTGTAGCAGATCACCGCGTAGGGTAAAACATTAAAGGAATGTTCTTTTTGGTTTTCGGCTATATTTGCTCTAATCATTTGATGATAAGGTTGCATGGAACCTTTCAATGGACCCGTTAGACTGGGGGTGATTGACACTAGAGAAAGTTAATTTTATGTTAAATAGTTCACAAAGATCTTTGAATAATGAGTTGTCAAATTCGCGCCCATAGTCGCAGTGTATTCTTAGGAGTGTACCGAAGTGTTGGAAAAATATTAATAAGGTATTTACAATTGTCGACGCTTTCTTGTCTTCGACTGCGTAAGCCTGTGTAAATTTTGTAAGTTCGTCTCGAATCGTGAGTGCGTAATATCTGGTTGGATATTCGAAAATGTCAATGTTTATCCTTTCAAATGGGGTTTTCGGAGTTTCCGTTATGACGAGAGGCGTACTTAGGTTTTTTCGGCATATTTTTACCTTTTGGCATATTTCGCACCCTTTTATTAATTTTTCGACGTCTTTTGTTAAATTCGGCCAATTGTACTTTTAATTAATTAATAGAGTTTACTCCAGCCTAAACAACCATCACGCTACGGCAACAATTTTCTGTGATTTTTCCAAAGCTTTCGATTGTGTGAATCATAATATATTAACTAACAAGCTGCAGTACTATGGATTTAGAGGGGCTCCTCTCGATTGGTTTAAGTCATATCTTAGCAACAGAAATCAAGTTGTGAAAGTTGACAACAGGATGTCTTCTTGTAGGCCAATGGAATATGGAGTGCCTCAAGGCTCGGTACTAGGCCCTATCTTGTTTCTTCTGTTCATAAACGACATGGCTAATTTAAACATTAGTGGAAAAATATGTCTCTTTGCGGACGATACCAGCTTTACGTGGAGCCACCCAGATGTCACGGACCTACATAGGATTGTATCTAATGACCTAATCACCATTAAATCCTGGTGCGATTCTAATCTCCTATGTTTGAACATCTCTAAAACGAAAGTCTTGTCTTATAAAAACACGCTGCAACCTTTTGACCTTAATGGCACCACTATTGATGTCGTAAACTCTGTAAAATTTCTAGGGCTTCTTGTAGATGATTCTTTAAAATGGGATCCACATATCGACGCTTTATCAAGGAAGTTGGGTTCGGCTTGCTTTGCGTTAAGATCTGTTTCCGAGGAGCTTAGCTTTTCTACCTCTAGAACTGTTTATTTTGCTCTTGTTGAGTCGCACCTCAGATATGCTATTCCATTCTGGGGTACATGTTGTGCGACTCAATTTGACCGAATTTTTATACTACAAAAAAGAGCTGTTCGTTACCTACTGAGACTTAACAGTAGAACTCACTGCCGAGATTTCTTTAAAAGATATAAAATACTAACCCTTCCTTGCTTATTCATTTTGGAATCGGTTTGCTTAATTCGTAAGCATGCACCTGCTCTATTAGAGAGACCTTCTCACAACTACCCTCTCAGAAACACTGAGCACGATCTCTATCTTCCAACCCCACACTCAGAGTTAATTAAAAGATCAGTAATCTACAATGCAAAAAAAATGCATAATCACCTGCCATTTAACATCAAATCCATAATATCTCTGACTTCATTTCGCAAGGCTTTGAAATCATTCTTACTGGAAAGCGCCTTCTACACCGTGAACGAGTTTTACAACACATAAATTTATCCTTATGAACCCCTAGTGTGATAGTTGCCATTACCAACCATTTTTACCGAATTTTGTATATGTATTTTTTTAATTGTTTCGTACTTTTTTATTTTTTATTTTTTACTTTGCTTTTTTATTTTTTTTACATTATATTTATGAAAATGTTTATAACATAGTACGACTGACAAAGTACATTTCTAATGTACTTCTTTTAGGATTCTATTATATTAATATTCTAAATTCTTGATTTAAATATTATTTTTCTATAATATTTATGATGTGTTTTTGTTTTGTTTTGTTTGCTAATTTTGATGTTTGTAAACTATTTTTTTTTTTACAACAGCTTTGTCCACAAAATTGTAAAATTTTTTTGACAATAAAGCATTTATTTATTTTATTTATTTTATTTTCTCTTATGCGCCTGACTGTCTCGTTAATTCCCCTATGCAAATTAGTTTTGCCCGAATGGTAGTGTTCTAAAATTTGGGGTATTTCGTCGGCGTTTGGGGTTTTTACAACATTTTGGCAGATTTTAAGTTTTATTTCTTTGTCGGCGAAAATGAATGAGAAAATTTAGAGGATAGGCAGTGCTAAGTTATTTTCCACGTAATACGTTTTGGAAGGGTCGAATTCATTTTGGACCTTAAATAGGACATAGAACAAGTGTTGGGATACAATTTCCGGATCAAATGGTATTGGGATAATAAAGTATTTTCTATCTTTCAAGGTTTTGCTAGAGACAATGTTAACGCTCATGTTTTCAAAATGAACGCTTTCTTCGAAGATATCTTCGATTATTTTGTAATGCATTTCTTCTAGTTTATTTTGCCAGAAAAAGGTAATAATTAGTTTATGTGGTTTATCTAAAAGCTGTGAATTTCAAAATTCGACCTTGGAATAGTCAATTATTGATTTGGTTTGGTACAGGTCTACAAACTTGTTGTATTCCTGTGTAATGTACCCGTCGTCTATCTCGACGTCATTGGACTCTGGCTGGTTTTGATTTTCGTTTTCGCTGTTATTTTCATTGGCTGCAAAAATGGGGAATTTTAATCGGAAATTTGCGCATTCTTGGAAATAATTAATTTTTATTCGCGATAGAGCATCTACATTTTTGTTTATTTTGCCCGGTTTATGTTCTATTTTATAGTTGTATTCTTCTAATTTTAGAGCCATCGCGCAAGTCTGCTTCCGGGATCTTTAATTGAAAACAACCATGTTAACGGCCTGTGGTCTGTAATAAGCGTAAACTTTCGTCCAAAAAGATAAGGGCGGAAATGCTTTACTGCCCATACAATTGCTAGTAGCTCCCTTTTGATGGTGGAATATTTAGTTTCTGCACTACAGAGTGTTCTGGATGCAAAGGCTATTGGGAGATCTTTTCCGACTGGTCCCTGGGACAGCACAGCGCCTATTGCAAATGCGCTTGCATCTGTGGTAAGGAGGAAAGTTTCTTCAAAATTAGAATAGATTAGAATGTGGTCTGAAATTAGGGCTTTCTTTAATTCTTCAAATGCACTTTTATATTCTGAATCAAAGAAGAATGGGATGTCCTTTTTCAAGAGTTTAGTTAACGGCTTGGATACTTTTGCAAAGATCGGAATGAATCGGCGGTAATAACCCGCTAATCCCAGAAAAGATTTAATATCCTTTGCGCTTTTTGGTTCTGGGAAATTTTGAATGCATTCCACTTTTTAAGGGTCAGGTTTAACACCATCTTTGGTAACGAGATGTCCCAGATAGGCAACTTCTTTCCTTAAATGGAAGGCCGTATAATTCCCTGGTCTAACATCTCTCCCATCTGTGTTTTCACTTCCTCTTTATGTATCTGAGGATACCTATAAGATTTTGTGAAAACGGGCTTTGCATTATTAGTTTCTATAACATGCTTGATTTCATTGGTGAAAGTTAGTTTATCACCTTCGATGTAAAATATGTCAGAGTGTTCTAGACAGAGATTTGTGATCATTTCCTTTTCTTCGGAATTAAGATGCTCGGTTCTTAACTCGTTTCGAATTATCTGTATTCTGTCGATTTGGTCGGCTTCATAATTATCTTGGGTGTTTAGGTTTAGGACAACATCATTAGGGGTAAATGGTTCGATAGAAAGATCGGAAAAATCGATGGTTTTTGGCATGGCGTTAGCATTTAAAATAGAAGTCATAAATTTACTGCTTTCGTTAACATGTACAATAGCATTCGGTAAACGAACTTTTTCTTTTTCTTGAGACATTAATAGGGCGTCTGTATTTTTTAAGTTACATGTTAATTTAAAAATTTTTTCTGTGCGAGCGTCAATAGAAATTTTGTTGTTTATCTCGTTTTTATCGACATTTTTTTCTGTTGTAATAGCCCCGACTTTATGCAACGGAATCGTTTTAAAGTTCGTTATTAAATTTTTTGATTTAAGATCAATTATACACTCATAATGTTCGAGAAAATCAAGTCCTAAGATTCCATCAAAATCGATATCTAAGTTATAAATGTATACCTTGTGTGGGTTACCTATTTCAAAAGGGACAAGAGGCGATTCAAATATAGCCAATTTCTGATTATTTATTCCCTGAATAGTTACGTTTTCTGGTGATCTGAGGGGAAAATTTTTCACCGTATTTTCTTTAAAAATGAATATCCCTGCTCCGGTGTCAATTAGTGGGTAGTGATCTCCGGAGGATGGTTTTTGTAATGTGGA
>JAUTXW010000146.1:110000-168788 GCA_030620095.1 Kuschelorhynchus macadamiae
GTCTCTTATTAATGTTAAATCCAAAAAGTTTATAGCACCATCATTTTCTATTTCGGAAGTAAACTGCAATTTTGGATGAAAATTGTTAAAGAGGGAGATAATTTCCGTTGTTTTATTTTTTGGTATGGCTAATAAACAATCATCCACGTACCTTTTAAAAAATAATATTGGTACATTGGCTTTTTGTAACACTGTTTCTTCTAGATATTCCATTACTATTTGGGCTGCGGTGGAAGAGATGGGTGAACCCATTGCACATCCGTCAAGTTGTTGGTAGTAATCATCTTTGTATTGGAAATAGTTGTTCGAAAGAATGAGATTCAAGAGATTTCGTCGAATCAAATCTCATTTTTTTATATGTGTTTTTGTCATCAAGAAGTGCATTAATTTTGTTGTTGTAATCAATGGTATTCATTATTACAGTCTTGTTACTTTTGTCTGGCTTTAAGACTGTTATCTGTGGATTTGTTTTTAAAAAATATTTACATTTTTTTGCTTGCTTTGATTGTTTTTTTTGAGCTTTGTTTTGCTTTATTTTTTGTGTCTTATTTTAATTTTATGGTTGGTAATGACATTAACAATCTCTGACCGGATACTATCTTTTTCTTCGGATGGTTTATTGTAAATAGCTGACTCGATAGAAGCAATGTAATCTATTGTTGGTAAATTGTATTCTTCACTAACAGGTACCTTTTAAAAAATAATATTGGTACATTGGCTTTTTGTAACACAGCTTTTGTATATATATAAAAATATATATATATATATATATATATATATATATATATATATATATATATATATATATATATATATATATATATATATATATATATATATATATATATATATATATATATATATATATATATATATATATATATATATATATATATATATATATATATATATATATATATATATATATATATATATATATATATATATATATATATATATATATATATATATATATATATATATATATATATATATATATATATATATATATATATATATATATATATATATATATATATATATATATATATATATATATATATATATATATATATATATATATATATATATATATATATATATATATATATATATATATATATATATATATATATATATATATATATATATATATATATATATATATATATATATATATATATTATATATATATATATATATATATATATATATATATATATATATATATATATATATATATATATATATATATATATATATATATATATATATATATATATATATATATATATATATATATATATATATATATATATATATATATATATATATATATATATATATATATATATATATATATATATATATATATATATATATATATATATATATATATATATATATATATATATATATATATATATATATATATATATATATATATATATATATATATATATATATATATGTGTCCCAAATTTGGCTTACATGCATTGCTATAAACCGCTATAGCTATAAATTAAAGTTTTAGAGAATTTTATTACAAATTTGATGACGTTTTGAAGTTTAGGATATCTTTTGTGGTTTTCAAGATAATTGGGAAAAATCAAAATGGTGCATTTTCAACTTTTGCCCGTAGCTTCTAAACGACTCGTATTATGGTTTTATGGTTTATACATTATTAGGGCACTTTTATTAGAGGAACATTATGCAGGTAAAACGAAGTTTCTAGCTTCAATTGTTTTTGAGATATTGGCATCAACTTTTTATTTTCTTACCGACGCCATATTGGATTATTGTATTTTTGGAAAGATCTTTTTAAGAGCTTTCCAATGATGTATAACAAGGTAAGATTATTATTTTTCTTGAGCTCTAAAAACCAAAATAATTGTTTTTTTTAAGTAGGCTTTGATTACGCATGGCGGCCATAATGAAACAAAAGAATGTCGCATGTCAACAATCATTTTGTGTTCCTGAATAGTACTTGTTATCATTTTCTCATTGTACCGAGTTTTTACAAAGTTTATTTGAGTTTCTTATACTACTTAAAATGGAGGGTAATTATTCCAACGAAGAGAATTTGGATATGATAGAACTTTATTTTAAAGCAAATAGAAATACACAAGCAGCTGCGCGTTCATACGAAGAACAATTTCCAGACCGACATCAACTAAGCCAAAGGCATTTCAGATTTCTAATTGTTAACCTGTTAGCCTACGGGTCTTTTTTGAAACCGAAACCAAAGACCTATTCAATAGATAATGAAGCAAGAAACGCAGCTATAATAGAAAGTGTCAGGGACAACCCAACAACCTCAGTAAGAAAGATTGAAGAACAAACGGCAATTCCCAAATCAACCGTCCAACGAGTCTTGAAAAAACTTCACTTTCATCCCTATAAACCTACTATTGTACAGGGTCTTCAGGTAAATGATTTTGCTAGAAGAATCACGTTTAGTGAATGGTTCATCAACAAATGCCAGCAAATACCCAACTTTCATTCTAAAGTACTTTGGACAGATGAAACACGATTTACAAACTGTGGAATTTTCAATAAACATAATACTCATTACTGGGGCACCGAGAATCCTCATAATTTAGAAGAAAGACGTTTACAAACAAAATTTGGGTTCAATGTGTGGTGTGGCATTATAGGTAATTCCAAACAATGCACTTCTGCTTTAAATCACTCATAACAATTTGTATTTTAGATAACCGTTTGATTGGGCCGTTCATTTTCCAAGAAAATTTATCGAGTAACAGATATTTGCAACTATTACGGGAACAAATTATTCCAGAAGTTATAAATTCTGTTCCCCCAAACGACCTGCAAAATATTTGGTTCCAACAAGATGGCTGTCCGGCTCACGGTACCAGAGAGGTGATGGCGGTCCTCAGAAATACTTTCGGGGAAAATATTATCGCTAATAATGGCCCTGTTGCTTGGCCGGCAAGGTCACCGGATATTACTCCTCCCGATTTTTATTTATGGGGATACACAAAAAATGAGGTCTACGAATTTTCTCCGCCAGAAAGTCTCAGAGAGCTAGAAGACAGAGTCCGAGATGTTTTTGCTAATATTAACAGGAACACCTTAAGAAGGGTTACACGGAAGGTATTGGAGAAATGTCAAAAATGTGTGGAAAATGGAGGGAGGCATGTGGTGTAACTTATATTTTTTTTATGTGTTAATTTAAATTTAGTTTAGGTATTTTCAATAGTGTGATAGTTACATTTTAGTCACTAGGTATTCACTGTTAGTATAATATCTTAGTTGAAAATCTGAAACATCGATGGTTGAATTAATATTTTTACCCATAAGCTAACAAGTTTACAATTAGAAATCTGAAATGCCTTTGGCTTGGTTGATGTCGGTCTGGAAATTGTTCTTCGTATGAACGCGCAGCTGCTTGTGTATTCCTATTTGCTTTAAAATAAAGTTCTATCATATTCAAATTCTCTTCGTTGGAATAATTACCCTATATTTTAAGTAGTATAAGAAACTCAAATAAACTTTGTAAAAACTCGGCACAATGAGAAAATGATAACAAGTACTATTCAGGAACACAAAATGATTGTTGACATGCGGCATTCTTTTGTTTCATTATGGCCGCCATGCGTAATCAAAGCCTACTTAAAAAAAAACAATTATTTTGGTTTTTAGAGCTCAAGAAAAATAATAATCTTACCTTGTTATACATCATTGGAAAGCTCTTAAAAAGATCTTTCCAAAAATACAATAATCCAATATGGCGTCGGTAAGAAAATAAAAAGTTGATGCCAATATCTCAAAAACAATTGAAGCTAGAAACTTCGTTTTACCTGCATAATGTTCCTCTAATAAAAGTGCCCTAATAATGTATAAACCATAAAACCATAATACGAGTCGTTTAGAAGTTACGGGCAAAAGTTGAAAATGCACCATTTTGATTTTTCCCAATTATCTTGAAAACCACAAAAGATATCCTAAACTTCAAAACGTCATCAAATTTGTAATAAAATTCTCTAAAACTTTCCTAATTTAACCCACCCTGTAGCTATAGCGGTTTACGAGATAGCAATGCATATAAGCCAAATTTGGGACACATTGTATATATATATAAATATATATATATATATATATATATATATATATATATATATATATATATATATATATATATATATATATATATATATATATATATATATATATATATATATATATATATATATATATATATATATATATATATATATATATATATATATATATATATATATATATATATATATATATATATATATATATATATATATATATATATATATATATATATATATATATATATATATATATATATATATATATAATATATATATAAATATATAAAAAATAATAAAGACAAAATAAGCACATGAAAACAACCAGGTGTCTATAATTTAACCTGCGGTAACTGTCCAAAAGCGTACATAGGTCAAACAGGTAGAACGTTTAACAAACGCATTTCAGAGAATAAAAATAGTTTTTTAAATAAAAAATCTGATTAAGCCTTTGCAAATAATCTTTTACTTGGACGATATTAATTTAATCGTAATTTTGAAATTCTACATATCGAAAATAAGGGCATAAAACTTAATATGCTTGAATTCCTCGAAACAAACAAACTAAAATCATCAGACCGTTTACTAAATGACCAATTAAAATTAAATAGCTCTACTTTGTTAAATTTATTTCACTAAACCGTCCTTTTGATGTTAAGGTTTTTTCATTTAATATAACACCATCTTCTTTGGGTTTTCCCTATAATTGTTACATGTTGTTTGCCTTTTACATTTTAACATTGTAATATTTTAGTTATACCTCAACATATGAACAAGCTATTGTATATGCGAAACATTTCATGTTGACAACAAATATATAGGAAAATCTTAAAAACATTGTTGTTTTTCTAAAAAAATGTATCATGGATTTTCATCACGTAACCGCCAACAGTATTCAACTTGTGACAACAAATATATAGTGAAAATCTTAAAAACATTGTTGTTTTTCTAAAAAAATTTATCATGGATTTTCATCACGTAACCGCCAACAGTATTCAACTTGTTTTTTCTTCTTTTCCAATTCTTAATGGCAGATTTTCAGCAGCTAATCTGAATACTTTGTTAGTTTGTCTTTTTATTGCGATATTTTCCTATAATGTGTGTTGTAGGTAAATTATTTAATTGTTGTTACCTTTGCAGCTGAGTATCAGGCCACTACTAATTTTCAATCCTATGGACACCAACCGGAGTCTTACCCACATCAAGAATTTGCCGAATACTACAGTGATCCGCCCAAAGATCCTAGGAGCTATCACCACCCACTTGAACCCGACTGGGAAAAAAGCACTAGAAGCAGAGAGAATGATAGAGATAGAAGTAGAGACATTTATCAGGTATTGTTAGAGTATTAAAATGTTAAGAATAATTATAATATTGTTTGGATTTATAAAGATTTTTAATGTTTTATCTTTAGGGATGAAAAATATTTTTTATTTTGTATTAATACTATACGTATCCTTATTTTGAGTTTGGTTTTTTTTTCTGTTTAATAAACCTAAGCCGAAATGCCTGAAAAAAATTATTTTTCTATATATATTTTACGCACAAATACCGAAAACGGTCACTGAGCGGGAAAAATGAACACAACGCGTTGTGGATGAAACTAAACGACCAAACTCCGAATAGAAGTAATTTTTCGCTATATGCTTCTCAAAAGATGACCAGAATACGTTGTAGTCTTTTAGAGACGATCAGAACGTGTTCCGTTCGTTGAAAAGGAGGCCATAAAGTGTAAAAACTCTATTACATTACAGATGTTCAAATAACATAAAATAAATTAAATTTATTTCTATCTAATCTGGAAACAAAGAACTTAAATGCTAACAAACTTAAGAAAAAAAATATGTACCGTAAAACACTTTTTAGTGATGCAATAGTGCTTGTAGTCACTGTTGGCACTTCCGATTGGTCCATGAAGTTCGAGTCCGCAAAAATAAATTCATGTCTCGCATACACATGCTCTAATATACTTTCTTTGGTGCCCAGTTGGTACATACCAGATTCGTGTACACTTAAAACTACAGCCAAAGCATTTCTTGGGGCTAGCCTACCTCTGTCAACATCTTGAAGTTCAACTAAAACATTTTGCCTCCCTTCAGCAGGCGAGAGTTTTTGCAAAGAAGTTGGTAACATTTTTTCGCTTCCTTTTCCATTCCGTATTTTGCCATTTCACGTTGCTCTGTAATAGATTGGGATCTGCTACACCTGAAACATATAAATTGCTGTTCTGCTTGTGCACAGCATTTCATATGAACGTTTAAATTACATTTCCCACATATTTCAAGAACTCCTGTTTTTTAGCATACGACAAATGAAACCGGATTATTGTTATCGGCATCTTCGTCTGTATTCTCTACATCATGTAGTACCTCCTTTAAATCTTCTGTTGTCAGATTTTCATACACTTCCTTCTCTAATGTAGAATCCGCAAGACCAATTCTTTGCTTGCTTGCAAACATGGCTTTGGTGGGGCTGGTTCCAATTCCCTCAACAGCGATTTATTTTGCTCTAAACAAACCTTAGTCCCTCTGACCACTTTTTTGTATCGTTATCTAACATCCATGTAATGCATGCTCCTTACATCCTGGTTTGATCGTTCCACCGACCCTTGGCTTTGCGAATGCCTTGGCTTTCCATGAACGAGTTTTAAACCTGGCCACATTTCTGTTAAGTTCTCAATAATTCAGTTCAAAAATTCTCTTTCGTTTTCACTTTGGTGCGCCAAAGATACAGAAAATGTCAATTAAGTTGTAAGCAACCTCTTCAGCTGTTTTAGATTTCAGTGGTCTAAGGATTGTAAATTTAGTCAAATGATCTCGATAATTAAAAATGAAGCGATATTCGTTATCTGGTTTGCATGTCTATTAAATCCACTTGACAGCTAGAATGCATATGGTTCGATAAGATCGGTGCAACAATTAATCCCTTCTTTTTAATTTTCTTCTTTCCTTGATATTGTTCCCAGAGCGACAAATAAATCTGAATAGCGACTCGAGTGTCACTACAGTACTTCTTAGTTATTTCGTTCTCCATAACTGAAAGAAGAAAAATACTGTTGTTAAATCTTCCCATAACGTGCAAAAATAACACATTTATCCTTCACATTTTAACAAGCAATCTTATGGTATTACTTACAGGGAAGAAACCAAAATTGAAAAAATACGTATTCCACTAATGAAAAGTTCGATGGTTTCATAACTTTTTAATTAGTAACCCTGTATAATATTTTTTAAATCAAAATACAAAGAATTAAAAAAAAAAATCGGCCTGTCCGAGATTTTTTAAAAAAAATCAACCTCGGGTATTTTATAAATTGTGTTTTTACTTTTACGGATACACTGTATCCCAAAAACCCTAGAAAATTTAATATTAACCCTGTATAACATTTTTTTAAGTCAAGACATGAAAAATTTAAAAAAAGAATGGACATTTTTGTTATTAGTATTTTATGAATTTTATTTCTTACTTTACGGACGCACATTTATTTATAAAACCCAGTAAATGTCAATACTGCATAATATTTTTTTATTCAAAACATGACAAACCAAAAAATAAAATTGCCATATCCGAGGAATTTTGGAAAAAATCAACCCTGTGTTTTTTATGAATTTTATTTGTTACTTACTGTACGGACGCACTGTATATTGAGTAACCCAGAAAATGTAATATCAGCTCTGTATAATATTTTTTAAATGAAATTGTAAAAAATCAAAAAGAAAATTAACATGTCCGAGTTTAAAAAAACAACCCAGTGCAACCCACTAGAGATGGGACATGTAACTCATTTTAATGATGCGCTTCACTGACTCTGGCTCACTTTACTGAGTCAGCTCACTGAGTCGGCTCAATTGAACTGCGGAACGAAGGATCGAAATACACTCCTAACGTCTTTTGACAAGGCTCCTAACTCATTAATTGACTCCCGGACCACGGTTCTGCCACACTGGCGGCTCGTAGTTGTAAAGGTCTGTCCTTTATGGGATATCGTGCTTGGCTAGTACGACGAAGAATCACCGCGACGAATTGGTCAAGTTTAGTGTTTTAATTTTTAAGGTTATACAGTTTGACTATGCAGAATTTATATTGGAAAATTAGGCTTTATTATTTTATTTCGTTTAAGATAGGTATTAAAACTTATAGATATTTGTATAATTAATATTATAAATGACTTCACGATATTGCCGAAAAAAAGTCTATATGTTCTTTTAAAAATAATGTTATAATAAATAATATTTATTAATAATATATTTAAAAAAAATGCAAAAAATTACTCATTCTCTATAATATGTGAAAAGTCGCTAAGGAAAAATGTATTTCTTGTTTAATTTTATAGCAAAATGCCAAATTTCAGCGCTATCGGTTGACTTCAAATGTTTCTTCAATTTTTTAACTTGATGGTTAACTAATTTATCGAATGTAAGGAAACTGAGCCATCGTAACGTATTTTTTAATTATTTTTTTGATAAAAACAATAATAGTTTCCCTTTAACATGTTCCAATGCTTTAATAAAAATGGATGGCTTTTGAAGTTGTCAAATAGAACAGGTAAAAAAATTAAATGATACATTTTTAATTGTCATTATGCACTATTTTCTAAGGAAAAAGTTTTTGCCAACTAAATTTTGTTTAAGTGAATTATTAAAAATATTTTTAAAAAAATCTAATATGATCCTGGTCACATTTTATATCCAGCATATTTTTACTTCCCTCGTAAAAGAGAAGTATTGTAATGGTGAAAAAATCACCCTCCGAGATTTTTTCTGATCCTCACGTTTCAGAGTCCCTAGATGGCGAAAAACTTGTTTTCTCAATTACGTCGGTCTGTCTGACTGTTCTCGACGTAGCTAAAAAACTACTTACCCGATTGATTGATCAAATTTTGGTAAAAAAATTAAGGGTCATATGGGGATGACCTGGTAACATTTTAGTAAAAATCCAATATTGCGAATAAAAATGGCGGCCTAGTGAAATGTTAACAAAATATACTACTTATTCAATTTATGTCAAATTTTGCACAAACATCAAAGTATTATGTTTGAATAAACTGGTAAAAATTTTGGTACGAATACAAGATGGTGTGTGCCATAATTAATTTTGGTATAGGGATCAACTAGTAAAACTGTGTTACTAATTCAAAACGGCGAAACAAAATGACGGACAAATAAAATGTTTGTAATAGTGAAAAAATCACCCTCTCAAGTTTTACATATCTTACTTACGTTTTAGCATCCCTAGATACCAAAAAACATGTTTTATCAATTCCGTCGGTCCGTCTGTCTGTCTGTCAACTCGCAGCATAGCTTAAATACTACTTACCCGATTTCAAATTTTGACCGAAAATTAAGGGTCATATGGCGGCTTAATAAAATAGTTAAATTTTCATTATAATCGTGAAAAATCACCCAAGTTTTACACATCTTAATCTTTTAGCGTCCCTAGATGCCAAAAAATGTTTGTTGGTTGTTATGTTAGGGTGGTGTATTATTTGGGGTTAGGATCCAGTAAAAAAAACAAAAGTCTATTTTTAAATTGTCGACGTTTCGCAACTTTATTGTTGCATCCTCAGGACACATACATATTCTATATCCTGCGTGAAACCTATATTATCAGTCTGTATTTTACCTACTTCGTTGGTCTTCAGATATTTTTCATATATTAAGTTTCTAAATGGTTTTCGTTAACGGTCCTCTTGTTATGTTAGAGTGGTGTATTATTTGGGAGTAGTGTCCGGTAAAAAAAACAAAAAACTTTTTTAAATTGTCAACGTTTCGCAACTTTATTGTTGCATCTTCAGGGCACATATATAGATTCTATATCCTGCATGAAACTCATATTTTTATTCTTTATCTACTACGTTGGTCCTCAGATATTTCCGAGATATTAATTTTCTAAATGGGTTTCGTTAACCATCCTCTTGTTTTTATGTTAGAGTGGTGTACTATTTGGGGTTAGGATCCAATGAAAAAAACAAAAGTCTTTTTTGAAATTGTTGGAATTGTCGACGTTTCGCAAATGTATTGTTGCTATCCTCAGGACATATTGATTTTATATCCTGTATGAAACCCATATTATCAGTCTTTACCTACTCAGTTGGTTCGCAGATATTTCCCAGATATTAAGTTTCCAATGGTTTTCGGATTGGATCTTCTTGTTGTTACGTTAGAGTGGTGAGTGGTGTATTATTTAGGGTTAGGAAATGTCTGCGTTTTTTTACTGGATCCTAATCCCAAATAACACACCACTTCAAGATAACAACAAGAGGATCGTTAACGAAAACCATTTAGAAACTTAAGATCTGGGAAATATCTACGGACTAGGTAAAGATTGATTATATGATAATATGGTGTTCACGCAAGATATAGAATGTATGTGTCTCCTGAGGATGCAGCAATAAAGTTGCGAAACGTCGACAATTTATAAACAGTCTATTGTTTTTTTTACTGGATTCTAACCCCAAATAATACACCACTCTAATATAACAATAGAATCGTTAACGAAAACCATTTAGAAAGTTAAAAAATATTACTAAAAAAATGAATTATCCAATTTACCTCAAATTTTGAACAAATATCATGTGTTATATAGGAATGGATTTGTAACATTTTGATATTAATCCAAGATAGCAAAACAAAATAGAGGCCTAATAAAATATTTAAAAAATAAGCCTGAAAATATTTATTAAATTAATTTCATATTTTTGTATAGGAATTATTTGCTATATAGAGATAAATTGGTGAGGTTGTGGTACGAATTTAAGATGGCGAAACAAAATGGCGGCCTAATAGAATTTTAAAAAATCAACGTAAATAAAGTTTGTTCAGTTGACTTTAAATTTTGCAGAAAAATTAAATTTGAAAATAGGGTAAACTGGTACGAATTCAACATGACGTAACAAAATGGCGGCATGTGTCAATGTAAAAAACCACTTATTTAATGTATTTCAAATTATTCCCAAAAGTCAAGTGTAGCATAGGTAGAAAGAAACTGGTAAAATATTGGTAGAAATCCAATATGATGGAACAAAATGGCCCCGAAAATGTTTTAAAAGACAGTATGTGTAACACATATATACTGTGACTATGTACTGAACTAAATTGGGTCACACTTCACTATTCGTACCAAATGAAAAAAAAAATCATAACGAGGGAAGTTCCGGCTAAGGAAAATTTACCGATTTTTTCTAACTTACATCCTCATAATTTAAAAGTTATCCCGGCTATTAAAGCATTAAACGAAATCTTGCACAAAATATTAAATTACAGGTATTAGGTTGTTGTTCTGATAATTTTCAAGCAAACACGTTCTTGTTATTGCTCCGCAATTAACACTAAATTTCGCTGGTTTCAAACAGTCAAAAATTGTGATTTTTGGTGGTGTGAAAGATATTGCATTTTTCTAGGCAATGATCAAGTTTTTTTTAAAGTTAATTAACAGTGAATATGTTAAAATTGTTAAATACATCTAAATAATATTATTGTGAATATAAAAAATCGGTATCGTAAATTCCACCCGAACTATCGCTGATATCGCATTGCATTCCCCATTTTTTGTTGTTTGTTGATATGTTTAACAACAAAACATAAACAAACAAGCATGGAGGGCAATGAACCTAAAAATCATTGTGTTAAATGTAAACAAATATGTAATGAAGAATACTACAATTGTGATTCATGTTTAATGTTCATAAAGACTGTATGAACGTCACATCTACGGAAACAAGATGTATGCAGCTTCAAAAAAGAGTATTAGTATTGATATGCGAAGAATGTAAGATTTTTATTGCAAGAATGCCCTACATGGCGAAGATGATGGAGGATATAAAAAAGGACATAGAACTGTTGAAAACGACATATCAAAAAAGAACCTATGCCAGCACACTTCAAAATAATCTGACTGGTAAAGAGAATTTTATTAAGGCAAATACGCCTACAATAATAATAAAACCAAAGGTACATAAAAAATCTGAAAAAAGTTGGAAAGAAATAAAAACTACCATTATTCCGACTAGATTAAATGTGGGAATAAGAGGTATAAAAGAAACCAAAAAAGGGAATATTGTAGTGAAGTATGAAACTGATCAGGAAATAAAGAAGTTTATGGATGAAGCTAAAAACAAACTTGGAGGAAAGTATGAAATTGAACAACCTAAAAAGACACTACCAAGGATTAAGATCCCTGGATATACTGGAGATAAATCAGAGGCCGAATTAGAAAAAACAATTAGGAAACAAAATAAATGGATAAACACATGTGATCTATTAAAAGTAACATATATAAGAAAAATTAAAAATAAAAATAACTCTACAATTTACGCAGAATGTTCTGGAGGTCTTTTTATGAAAATGATTAATTGTGGAAAGTTATACATAGATTGGGAGAGACTGCCAGTGTATGAGGATCTTACGGTATCGAGATGTTTCAATTGCCAGGGGTTCCACCACAAAAGTAACATGAAACAAACATTAGTAGTGCGATGTTTGATAGTAAGAATGTAAAAAATTTAATCCTTTTTAAAGAATTAAGTATTATTCATATTAATATTAGATGCGTTAATAAAAACATTGACAACTTGGCTAGTTTTTTAGAGACATATAATTTGAATTTTATTGATATTATTGTTCTAAGCGAAACCTTTCAACTTGTGACTATTGAGAATTGTAATTTACCGGGTTATAAAACCTATTATAACCAAGCTAATTATAACAAAAATTATGGCATTATACTCATGGTAAAGAACAATATTAATACCGACTTTTCTTTTACTCAGTTAAAAAACTCAAGAGCAACACTGAGCAGAGTGACATTTGAAATAAATAATGTATCATATGCAATAATAGCAAGTTATAAGCCACCTCCTATACCAAAAACTGACTATATAAACTATATACATTCCTTTTTGGAAGACTTGACAACTGAAGCGAATAATCAAATATTTTTAGGGGACATTAACATTAATATTTTAGATAGGGACAATGATAGTGTAAAGGACTACCTTTCTCTGATGAACTCTTTTAGTCATCAATCCTACATAAACTCAATAACTAGACCTCTTACTAAAACTTGTTTAGATCATATATTTGTCAAAGAAAAACTAAAATCAAACAATCTAAAGATAAATTCTTATATTCTTAATAATGATGTAACTGATCATAACCCTGTCATGCTTCTTATTAGTCACAATAAAATAACTAACAATTTAAAATTAAGCGATCGCGAAGCTATAACAAAATCTAAAATAAATATAACCAAATTTTAAAAAATACTGAATGAATTTGACTGGTCATGTGTTACGAAAGAAAGTAATCCTGAAACAGCCACTAAAATATTTATAAGCTCATTCAAAGAACTTATGAGTAGGGCTACTGAAACTCATTTAGTATACACAAAAAAATACAGAAAGATAAAGAGCTGGATAACTAATGGTATCATAACATCTATTAAAAAAAGGGATAAAATGAAAAAAATGTTACATGCTAATAATAACGTGCAACTCATAAATGAATATAAAGAATAGACTTAATAAACTAATTAATAAACAAAAGAATGATTACTATAAACATCAAATAGAAAATAATAAAAATAACCTGGGAAAACTTTATGAGATTATTAAGGATGCAACTTATGAAACGATAACAAATAAATGTAACTTTGTTAATATAAAAAATACCGTTGATGAGAACTTTACTGATCCCTTGGATATGGCGAACTTTTGTAACGATTACTTTATAAATATCGGGGTGAAAATGGCTGACGCTATTCCTCTTCCACAGATGGAATGCCGAGCAGGTCCACCAGTTTCAAACTCTATATTCCTAAGTCCCGTATCAGCAAATGAACTAATAAAACACATTTCCTGCCTTAAGGACAATAGCTCGCCAGGCTACCATGGTATTCAAGTTCATTTAATTAAACAGATTTTTTTTGACAAGTTCTCACGCCTGTGCCACTTATTAAAAAACCAACATACTGAAACGATTTTCGAAAAAAGTTACACTGTTTATAATTAATTGTTAGATTAGAGTCTAAAGGCATTTTATGTACTTCTTTCAAAATATATACGTGATGCGAAAAACTAGTTCCAATACAAACAATATCATCTAAATATATACGGCTGCAATTCAGGTCCAAAAATACTATTCATTAGTCTTTGTTGGATTTGAGCGGCGTTTCATAAACGGAAGGGCTAAACATTGAAATGAAAAAGTCCACGAAAAGGCATTTTTGAAATCAATGGTTGGTAAAAAGTGTAGTGTTTATTAGCATAGAAAGATAGTCATCGACTCTGGAAAGTGAGCAACTGTCTTTACGGACATTCTGGTTCAGGAATATTGCGCCTAAAACTAGCTTATAATCCCCAGCTTTCTTCTGTACTAAAAATCTTTACTTCACGAGATCTCAACACTGAATGAGCTCGAAGAGATTCTGGAGGGCTTTTATACCCGACTTGTGCTCGCCGAACCGTGACCCTGTATTAAAATCGGTTTCCACGTGTGATGTAGACCGTAACCCGTATCTCTATTGAAATTTTTTACATGTTTAAATATTTCAATAGATTCTCTAATTTTTCGTTTGTAAAATTCTGGAACCGATGCTAGAACCTTGGTTTCCTTTACATTTATAATATGGCCAGTGTTATGCTGGTGCTTAGCTACAGCAGATTTAACAATTTGTCTCTTTTTATTACATCGTTCATGTTCCTTAAGTCTAGTTGATATTGAGCGTCCTGTTTCTCCCACATACACCTCTCCACAGGAGCAAGAAATTTTATATACTCCTTCTGTTTGGAAAGGTACAATAACTTTTGGGGATCGCAAGCATTGTCCAATCTTCTTATGTGTATTGAAGATTGTATGTCGGGAAGAACAACACTACCTAACGGTGGCTCTTTATCGTTCTCCTTTGGCGGAGTTGGACTACTATATCTTTTAATTGAACGCGTAATATCTTCAATGCAATAGCAATTCCCTCTGAGGACATCGGTCAGTTTCGATGTTAGAGAATCTTGATCAGAAATCGAAATAACTTTAAATACTAGTGAGTTAATAACAGATTTCTTTTGTACTGGATGGTGATGGGAATTTTCATTTAAATATCTATTCGTATGCGTGGGTTTTCTATAAACACTTTCCTAATGTACCATTTTCCTTCCTTTGAACACATACATCTAGAAAGGGAATTGTTCTATTAGATTCAATTTCCATCGTGAACTTGATATTATGATGTTGATTAAGATGGTCCAGAAATATGAGGAGATTATCCTGTCTATGAGGCCAAACAACAAAAGTATCATCTACATATCTGAACCAGTGCTTTGGTTTTGGTGGAGCGGATGTTAGAGCAATATCCGCAAAGGCTGCCATAAAGATATTCCCTACCACAGGTGATAGAGGAGATCCCATTGCTGCCCATGAAGTTTCTTCATAAAAAGTTCCATGAAAAATGAGATAAGTGGAAGTAAGACAAGCTTTCACTAGGTCTATTAAGTTCTTATCAAGATGATTATTATCCAGTATATCTGATATAATGGAAATTGAATCTTTGACAGGAACATTTGTGTATAGTGATTCTACATCGAAACTGACCAAAATATCTTCGGGATCCAACTGGATTGCCTTAAGTTTTTCCACGAAATGTGCAGAGTTTTTGATAAAAGAATCTGTTTTTCCAGTAAATGGATTAAGAAAATTTGATATTTACCTAGTTTGTATGTGGGCGATTCTATTGCATTGACGATCGATCGATGTGGTATTGTCCTTGTGTATCTTCGGAAGACCGTAGAACCTGGCAATCTTGGAGCTGCTTGGTTTTAATGATTTCTTTTCCGCTGGTGGTAGACTGGATGCGTTGATTAGATTGGTAATGCGTCTTTCTATTCTACTTCTGGGGTCTGCCTGCCTAACCTTATAGGTGTGGTTGTCCAAAAGTTGAGTAACCTTTTCCATGTATTCCGTTCTGTCCATGACGACTGTGGTGTTGCCTTTATCTGCTGGAAGTACCAGAATATTTGCGTCTTCATTTAAGGTTTTCATTGCTGTTTTTTCGGCTGCGGCGAGGTTCGACTTCGGTAGTTTTGAATTTTTAATGATCCTCGGTGTCTAATCTGACTTCATCGGCTTGTTCCACTGGTAATCTTCTGATTGCTGCTTCAACAGAGGATGCTACGTCTTTACGGGAATGCTACTAGGTACTATTGCGAAATTTTGGTTTTTGAAAAGGACGGATTGTTCTGCTTCGGTTAACGGTTTCGATGACAAATTGATTACTGAATTCTGCGGAGGTTCTTCTTTTGTTGCTTAAATGTAATTTCTTGATGGGTTTTTTCTGCCTGTGCGTTGGTGATGTTGTCTAAAGTTGAAAATATGGTTCTTTCTAGACTAGAAGCTAATTTCAGATCAATTTATAATAGTTTCCGGGCATTTGTATCTAAATCACTCCGTGTTGCCTTAGTCCTTCTCTAACTAATGCATTGCTAGCACGACTATAAATATTCTTAGCAGTTTTAGAATTAATGTTATGTCCCATCTGTAGCGATTTCGGTACTACATCCTCATCTCGGCCTCTAAGGAACTTAAGGAACATGAACGATGTATTAAAAAGAAACAAATTGTTCAATCTGCTGTAGCTGAACACCATCATAACACTGGCCATATTATAAATGTAAGGGAAACCAAGGTTCTAGCAACGGTTCCAGGATTTTATAAACGAAAAATTAGAGAATCTATTGAAATATTTAAACATACAAAAAATTTCAATAGAGATACTGGTTACGGTCTACATCACACGTGGAAACCGATGTTCACACAGGGTCACGGTTCGGCGAGGACAAGTCGGGTATAAAAGCCCGCCTGGATCTGTTCGAGCTCATTTAGTGTTCAGATCTCGTGGAGTAAAGATCCCTGAAGATGCCTTGTGCAATCGAATGCGAAACGTCGGATAGTAATTCCAAATTGACACGGTTTAGTTCAAAGAACCATGATTTCTTAGATGCTTTAAGCTTGTGCGTTCGTCCAAGCTTGTCCTCTGGTGACAGCTCTTTATATAAAGATACAGTATGATCTGCCTGTAACATCAAGAGAATCTTTTGTTAAAACATTACCTGATAAACCATATATATTACTCGAAATATTCGAAGAAATATTGCTAAAATCTGCTGTTATTGAAAATGATCTACAGAAGTCACTTCCGAAAATCAAATTAAACCGCAAAGATGGTACTACTAACTGTAGTACTGACACAACCCAGAAATTATTTGCTTATTACTATGTGTGGTTCTAATAGAATTTAATGTAGGTTTGATGAAAATTTTTAAATTATATTTTTCAATAAGATACATGGCAGGACTCACCCAAACAAGAGCCCCACTATCTAACAAAGCTTTTAATGATTCAAAATACAATGTGACATTAATATGTGGTCTATTGTCTAAAGGCATACGAACAAAAACAGGCGCAGTATCAGACTTATTAAAAAAAAGTTTACTTTTAACTTCCAGTCTTCTTAATCCTTTAAATCAGTGTTTGGATTGAATTGATGAACGTTGTGCAAACAATCTTTCCTACAACGTCTCCTAAAATTTCTTGACTGCAATATAGGCTTAAATATGGTGTAATAAATCGTCTTAGGAGAATAAGAAAATCGGTGACAATCCCTAGCAATTTTTGTTGTCCTTGAGTGTTACTATAGTTAAAAAACTTACGAAAATGGACTTTAATTATGACCTTAGTTTGAATCCGGCCCGATTCAAAGTTAATTTTTAGTTTTTTTTTGTCTACATCAAGGACATGAAAATTTAGTAAAATTGAACTCGTCGCATTTATAACAAAACTTTTTTCTAGGCTCTTTTCATACCACAAAAGCATGTCCCTTTTTAGAACCACTCCAATAAATTTTCGAAATATTATATTTCATTATTCTAAAAAGATTTGGGAACATTTTGATGGTCACGTCTAGTGGTTTGATTATTGTCTACATAACCCAGGTCCGCTTCAAGATATTCCAATTTTGCATTATTAATTTTGTTATTTTACTGTGTAGCTTCATCAAAGCGCTTACACAAAATTACTAATTGCATTAGCCATATCTAGGTAATAAACTTCTTAAGATTTTCAGTTGATCTTCTCTAAAAGACTTAAACATAAATAATAGATTTGGAGACAAAAAAATCAAACTACTTAAATTAGTTTTACTTGAAGTGCTATTTATTGTAGTATATTCATTTATATAAACAAAATTAGGTTTTTTAAACTCTAATGAGTTTCCTTTTATTAAAAATTTAACATTACCCCCTTTGAGGCTATATTTTCCGAGAAGCTCTAATACTCGACGATAGAAAATAATCTATGTCTGATTCAGTTAAGCAAGTTAGAACTATTTCACCTTCCATATTTAACTATATAAAAAAATACCAAAATTTTGCAAATAAATTCTCAAAAAATAATTCTCAAAATTACCTATCAAAATATTTGTCACTGTTAAAATATCTTTTTGAATAGAATATTTGCAAACAAATATACATAAATACCTATCGAAATTATATATCAAGGTAACATCAAAGGGTAATACATGTTAAGCAACACCAAATTAGCATAAAAAATTTAAAATATTTTTAAAACTAAACAAAAAAAAGCATAAATGCGAAATTCAATAAATTCTCAAAACACTCGGTCTCTATCAGATTTCTATAAAAAAATACGAAATTAAATAGTATCCAAGATATCAGATGTAAAAATATATTAACAAAAATGTGACCTTAAATTTTACAAGTTTCGACATTAACCTTTAACAACAACTACAGAATTTTATCTAATTAAACTAAAGCAAAAAATTAAAAAAAACGGCTTATACATTGGGCGCCAAATAAATTATGTGATGTACGTGTGTATAATCGCACATAATCAAATTAGGCTAACCTCTTAATAAAGGACCTAGGCACGACAGCTCTTCTGGAGCTCTGGTATGGGCTTACAGGCCGGGCTTTTAGCCAGTTTGTTTATTTGTTCTGACATCGATAATTATATATAGACTTTCAGAAGACGCCTCAGATCATGGAACTAATGTAAGATTTTGTAAGAGTGCCATCCGGACATAAAAAGTAATGACTATGGTCCCGTCACAGATTAACAACCAATCAGATACCGCACTCCTGGAATTTTCATTCATAAACGTGTTCATTCGAACCCCATTAGCTGGGCGGAGAACTCAGAAATGTACTCGAAATATTTTTATTTATTCTGAGCAGGACCTTATTAAAATATGTGAAAATGAGTAATGTTTCAACAAGGTTAATATATTTATATTGAAAAATTAGTGTATACATAGTAGTTATGCACACACAGAGTGGTTTGAGTTTTTATAGATTTATGAAAGAATAAGGGCAAGGTTAAAATTTAATATTATATAAACAAACCAAATGACCATCGGTACCATTTGGTACCATCGAGCTGATCAGATCAAATCGGTGGTAGCAAATTATGAATTGGACTCGTCCAAACAAACCAAATGAGCCCAAACAAGAAGAGTTTACTAGCTGGGTCCTTGTGTAGAATTTGGTATCATCGAGCTGGTCAGATCAGCTAGCTGCTACCAAATTTTGATATTACCATTTGAATCAATCACCCACCCTTGCAAATTTTCAAATGGACACAACAATAAGAGGTAGGTTAAAATCGATTGGTATCATCGGGCTGATCAGACAAGATCGATGGTGCCAAATTGTATTATTATCCGAATTAGATTTAGTTACAAAATTTCAAATCCATACAGTTAGAAGTAGGTTAAAATCGAAGGGTATCATTTATTACCATCGATCAACCCGATGGCACCAAATTATTATATTGTCATCCGAATTTTGTAGGCTTAACAATTTTTAAATCTTCGCATTTAGAAGTAGGTTAAAATTGATCGGTACCATTTGGAACCACCGATCAGCCCGATGGTAGCAAATTATTATATTATCATCCGAATTATGTACGGTTACAAAATTTCAAATCCATACAACAATAAAATCAGAAGTTGATTAAAATCGCCCTATCCTATATTTATTTATAAACATAGTTAGTTACATACAAGTGAACCTAATAAAAGTTTGTTAAAAACAAAATTTAAACCAGTGAATGAAAATTTTACAATACATATTTAAATGACATGCAAATAATAATTAAAAAATCGATAAATTTCCTTTACCCGGAATTTCCTACGTTATGAATCTTTCATTTTATTAGGAATAGTGAAGTGTGAGTCAATTTAGTTTAGTGCATAGCCATTTTGCAACACATATATACTGTCTTCTCAAACACTTTTTTCGGTGCCATTTTGTTCCATCATTGGATTTCTATCAATATTTTATCAGTTTCTACTTATACCTCCCTTGATTTTTGGGCATAATTTAAAATCAATTCAATAAGTAGTTTTTACATTGACACACACTCCCATTTTGAACTCGTACCAGTTTATCCTATATTACATTTAATTTTTCTGCAAAATTTAAAGCCAATTGAATAAAATCAACGTAGATTTAAAAAAAATTTATTTGGCCGCCATTTTGTTCCGCCGTCTAAAATTCCTACAACAACCTTTCCAATTTTGTATCTTATTACACTTAATGCTTGCACAAAATTTGAAATTAATCCAGTCAGTAGTGTTTTCAGGCTGATTTTTTAAAAATTTTATTATTTTGTTTTGCTATCTTAAATTCATACCAAATGTTACTAGGAGCGCTAAAACATGATGATATGTAAAACCTGGGACGGTAATTTTTTTACAATTACTACAAACATTTATAGCCGCCGTTTTAGTCAGCCATCTTGAATTAGTACTACAGTGTTCTAGTTCATCTCTATACCGCAGTTAGTTATTGCACACAATTTGAAATTAGTCTATTGAATAGTTTTTTCAGGTTGAATTTTTAAATAATTTAATAGGCCGCCATTTTTTCCGCCATCTTGGATTCGTACTAAAATTAACTAAGTTGAAACATAAAGATCAGAAAAAATCTCGGAGGGTGATTTTTTCAGGATTACAATACTTTCCTTTTACGAAGGCAGGAAAAACATTATTAGAAGTTTTTTACATTCTAAGTAAGTAATATGAGGCTCACATAACAAATTTGAATATTTTTAGACAATCAATTAAAAGATATTGATTAAAAAATATTTCCTGCAATTAAGGCTTTCAGTTTCGGAATCTCGAAATCAGTTTACAGTTTCGAAAATCCTGGGATTAAAAACGCGATCTCAAAAAAATCCTTACATTTAATAACGCGATATCACGGAAGAAATGGGATATAAACGTTCCCACTTACTTCGCGTATCGACCGTTCGACGGCTACTTTGTCTGTAATTTCCACAACTTCACTTTTACTTACAATTAGCAACGAAGTTTATTTAGTTGTTTTTGAAATATGAATTAATATAGCGTAAGCTATAGCGTATTTAAAACTGTTTTAGCATCTGCCTTAAAGTTTTTCCAAATTATTATTATATGTCGAAAACTATATAACATTAAAAAGAAATCTTATCTTCTTATATCTTTAAATCTAAAAAAGCTATGAGATGATTTGTAGCTTGTAATTTTGCAGTGTTTTGTAGCACACACCATAGCACTAACTTTTCTAGAAGTGTTCATCTTTTGATGTTATTTTTTATAATAATAACTAATAGAGTCTTGAAATATTTAAATTATACGCCGGCGCTTCGAAGAAAAAAAACGTCGCCAATGCACACGACTACATCTGAAACAATAACACCAGTCTCCGGCCGACCCGAGTTGATAGATTCTCCGCCCAAATTGAGGTTATGTGATGATTTGCGCGCCGAATGAAAGTACGATATAGTCTTCCGGTTCGTCTCGTCGAAGGCAGACCTCTGTGTTATTAACATAAGTGGTTCCACGTGTTCGGTTCTGCTGCTTTATTTCGGGGGGAAACGAGAGACTCAACAGCTCAGTGTAGAAACTAACGACCCCGCTAGAAAGGGAGCAAACGCTGTAAACGTGTGAGGCCTAGTTGTTTCTGCATTCTATCCCGTTCGTCTGCCGCAGTTCTACAAAGTATATTAGCGTAATGGCCGCTATGTGGCGGGAGTGGGAGGGGTAAGGGGATAGCTTGAAACAAAGGGTCATCTCGTGATATCAGTTGTACTCTCAAGGGGCATCTAGTGGAAGCCAAGATGCATTTCATAAATTAAAAGAGGAAAAATCAACGAGTATTTTAAGGAGTTTAAAACTCGCCATTCGGACATCCTACCGATAACGTCTCCAAACAAAAGCATAAGGTGTACATCATTTGGGAGGGTTGCCCCAGCTCTGACTAAGCCCCAGGCGGAGAGCAATCTGGCGACTGCCTTGTAGCAAAGCCAATATGTCCTGTTATGTAATAGGATAAACAGGAAAGTCAAGTCAAAGTACGGTATCTGTATTAATCTGTGGTCCCGTGTTATGAGTCGGACCTTGCGGACAATTCTTATCCTGAAATTAGGTAAAGATCTTCTCGGTTTGAAATAAAAAAATTATTTAAACTTAGCGTATCAAGATTTATTCAAGTTATTCAAAATAAGTTGGGTGGAATTTAAAAAAAAATGCAAAAAATTAATGATTAAATAATGCAAATTTAAAATTATTTGTAATTATCGGCCACTAATAATTACGTACCCAAACTGGCCAATAATGATTACACTACTACCTATCAGTAACTGGAGCAACGAGGTGGAGAACCTACGACCTTGTCCTCGACTGTTCCGGAACTTTCTCCTACTTTACTTCTTCAACAGTTTCCGAATAAGTTTTTCAGAAATTCTGGGTGGATCTTAATTCATTGGAGCAAAAATTGCTTTATTAATCTACCCTTGTGAAATTATGAAGGGAATTCCAGATTCCAATTTGCTATTTAGGCAAGCCTAAATTAAGAGTAATGGCAGACTTACTTTGCTAGAGCAAAAACATAGGCAATTCTACATTTGTGCAACTAGCAAGAAGTACCTTGCAAGAGATAAACTAGTAAGGAAAAAAACTAGTAACAAAAACGGTAAGAAAATATCAAGAAAAGTCGAAAGTCGGTATACAGCTGAAAAGAAAAGAAAAAAAATAGGCCTCAGCACAGCATGGCGTAATAATAAATATACACTTTCAGGTAAATTTTGTATAAATGTATCAGTGTAATTAATTATTAAAATAAAAATATTTTTTCTACCTGACAGAGATGTAACTCTGGGAAAAACTAACAGATTTACTATACGAGTTTGACCTGTCCGACTTGTATAAATGTCTGAAGATAAAATGGCTCGTTTCTCGCGAAACCAGTACGTTTAGTTGAGAAGGAATCCAAAAAACTTCCTTTTTCCTTTTTTTTACATAGTTTAGGCTCATCCTATCTGCATTTTAAAATATACTAGATAAATCAAATTAGCGCAGTTAATCAGAGCTATATATAGAACAAACCAATCTTAACTTAAAAATGTTTTAATCATTACGTTATCGGTTATTAAAATTAATAATAATGATAGACCAGACAGTGCACAGATACATTGCCTATTGGTCGGTGGCAATATACCGAATACGAGCGAGTATCGTAGAGAACAAAAATGACCAGGTAATTAAAATGACCAAGTAAATTAAAACACGAGAATTCATGCATCCCTCGGCGGCAAATAAATGCTTAAACAATATAGCATAAATAAATACAATAATTAGCGTATTTACGCACAACCGTATGGGTGACGCATAAATGTGAAAAATAGGAAATAAGTGGAATGTTTGTAGAATAAGAAAATTACACCTTACCATTAGAGAAAGAAAACATAAATTTTAGTAAACCATAAATACGAGTTTTCCAACACACAAATGCAAGTCGAAAAGGGCACTTACCATACAATTTCCTTGGCCCCGCTTCTAGCTTTGGATGCCCATCTAATAACTTTTCGTTTGTGGAAGGCACTCTTTGTTGATTTGTAAGCTAATAAACACTGGTAGGAAAATTAGTTGTTGACCGGAATGTCGGTACGTTGCGAAAGAGCGCTCGGCGGTAAGGGACAAGACATGCTTGACACAGTAGTTTCTGCATGCGCCGTCATGTGGTTCGCGCCCAAATGTAAAACTTACACTTGCGTGGATTAGAATTATTAGAAAAATTGAAATTTAATATAAGAAAGAAATTTATTTAAAAGAACAGTTAAACATAAACCGGCCGCCTTGTGTTTTAAATAGCCTAAACGATAAAAAAAGAAAGGATAAAATATTAGTGTTAATATTGTAAAAACCCATTAGAAAAAAAGTTATGCAAAAGAAAAAATAAAAACAAAAAATGTAGTTTAACTCCCCACGCATTATTGAAAACGAAAAAAATATTAAAAGTTTGGTCCACTGGTCGTTTTAATAGTAACCACCCTTGTTTGATTGTCGTCACCGGTATGGTGCTCAATAACTCTGCCAAGAGGCCAATGCCAAAGGTGGTTTAATATCACTCTTAATCAGGACCAAATCATGTATTTTAATTTCTTGAACCGGATTGGACGATTTTAAACGTTGTTGTAACGTATTCAAGTACTCTAAACAATCACATTTCCAGAAATCTGACTGTAATTTTTGAATAAATCGCCAGCGGGATAATCTATTGATGTTGAAATGAGAAATATCAGGTTCAGGTATTATGGGAGTCAAGGGTTCCAGTGTCAAGAAATGACGTGGCGTTAATGGAACAAGATAGTTCAAGTCTGAACGTTGTGTGCATAAAGGGCACGAATTGAGAATAGCTTCTACTTGACACAACAGAGTAGAAAATTCTTCGAAACTTAGGCCTTGAGTACCTATTACACGAAGAAGTGGGACTTTACCATTTTTATGCAGGACTCCGCGAGTCCGCTAAAATGAAGTCCCGAGGGAGAACTAAAATGCCACTTTAAAGACAAACTTACGGCAGCTTGTTGTGCATTTAAAAAAAAGGTTATTGACACCAACTAAGTTCCGTTATGGTTGCAACTACCTTCCCTCTTCTAGCAACGAATCGCCGAAAGGCGGGAACAAAACTATCAGTAGATCATTCTTGGGTAATCTCAAGATGTACAGGTTTCATAGCTGGGCATACGAAACATCTTTAAACAACTTTAAAACATCGTAAACATTTAAAAAGGGTTTTTTGAATAGCTTTTCGAGCAGAAAATATCCAAAATTGTTGGAGAATAATATTATGTAAGGTCTTTAAGCCAGGATGCAAATGCTTTTCTTGTGCCTGTTCTATAATCAGAGTAGTCACACGTTGAGAACTGTAAGTAGACTGTAATAGTAAAGGATGTGTGATGGAAAATGACAAATCTTAGTTTCTTAGTATGGCAACATGGCATCGAAAAAGAAAGTCAAGTTAAGTTTAAGTGCTGTGACAAAAGATAAATTAATCGATATTATTCTGAATAGATAAATACCAGCGGGATGTAGTTTTAGTGATAGTGTTGTGAAATATTGGGAAAAAGTCTTAAACGGCGAATTTTTTGACAGAGTGAGTGAAAATCGAACCAATCCAGTCGGTATTGAGGTTAAGGAATCGGTTAGTGAAATTCGGCTCGACAGTGAATTACGAATAGCAGGAAATGAGCTACTACACCACAATAGTTAACTACCTAGAAAACAAGTTTTCAGGGCGTAACTTTACAGCTAAAAAATTAAAATGTCACGAAGATTCGACAAGTGTATCTTTTAAGATAGGAGCTGATTACTCACTACTTGATCAGCTTAATATGCCTGATAACTGGCCGAAAGGAGTGCTTATTAAAAAGTTTGTATTTTTTCGGAGATCAAGAATCGTGAATCGTATGCTACTGATAAGTTTGTTATTGTGAACAAAAATGTTCGATGTCTTACTAAGAAAATCTCAAATTTAGAGGTGTTTTTGAATGAAGAAAAGTTAGATGGAGTGCACTTCGAAGTGTGCGCTGCTGTATTTAAGGTAAAAAACATAAAAATAGTTATGATAGGTGCTTATCAACCCCCAAATGGGAATATTAATATATTTCTTGCAAAGACTCATGATTTGCCTATTTATTGTAATAAAAAAGTAATTTAATTTTTTCGGTGGTGACTTTAATATTAATATGTTATCTAATAGTCCGGAGAGTGCCTTATTAAAAGACCTTTTTTCGTGTTTTGATATGAAAGTAAGTTCCTATGAATCTACTCGTATATCAGTTAATAAATCTAATATTAGTGCGACAAAAATTGATTACTTAGTGGCAAATAGATCAGATTATGTCCATGATATAGTTGTTATTGATCCTAGTGTTGGTGGCCATTTGGCAATTGTACAAACTATTTGTACAAAAGATTATCAGGGAGATATTAAACTTAATCTAAATTCTCGCGCTAGTCCTACCAATAATACCGTAATGTATAGAAATATGTCCGAATTTAATATAAATATGTTAAGATCTTTTTTGAGAAACGTTTCGTTTCATGATGTTTATAATTCAGATATCGTTGTCAATATTTCATATGATGTTTTTATAGGAACCATAATGTGGGCAACAGAACCTAAGTGCCCTTTGAAAACACAGAAATGTGATAAAAAAGTTAATACATTTTTTTGTAACAAGTGGATTACACCTGACATTGTAAAAAATAGTCCGAAATCAAAAAAAATTGTTTGCACTTACCAATCAAATAGGCGATTTGAATATACTTAATTTTTACAAGACTAAAAAGACAGAACATAAGAAACTTTTGCACTAATAAATTGAATAATGCTCAAAACAAATAAAAAATCACAAAGTTTTACTATACCAGAGCGATTGGTTCAAAACACTATGCATGTACGATTAGTTACAAACAGAGAAATAATTAATATAATAGACAAACTTAAAAATAAAAATAGCGTAGGCGTTGATTGTATACCAATAAAGATCATAAAAACAAAATAAGGACATGATATGTGAGCCATTAGTATATATAGCAAACCTTATGTTCGATAAGTGCGTGTTTCCGTCTCAAATGAAAACAGGGGTAATAGTGCCTGTACATTAAAAGGATGACCCAACTGATCCAATAAACTATAGACCTGTAACAATATTAATTACATTTTCTAAGATATTTGAGAGGCTAATCTATGACCGGAATGTTGAATTTCTAGATAGGAATGGATGGAGTCTTAACTGACTGTCAGCATAGGTTTAGATTGGATAAGTCGACGGAGAGTGCAGCTGTCAGTTTCCTAAATGTAATCGATAAAAGGATTGACAAGGGTGATCTGGTGGCTCTTTTTTGGCCTTTCACGTGCTTTCGATTGCTTGCAGATAGATTTGTTCTTAGAAAACCTGTCTGCTAATGGTGTAAGGGGCTCAGGGCTGAGGCTGTTTTCATCATATTTGTTTCAAAGAAGGTTCTGTGTAAAAGTAGGACATAATTTATCAGAGTTTAATGACATAGATACAAGAGTTCCTCAGGGGTCCGTGCTAGGACCTCTGTTGTTTCTTATTTTTAACAATGAGATATGGTGTTGTAGTAATAATTTAATATTAAATACTGATAAGACGGTGTACATTAATTTTAGGCGTCGGAAGAGTAAGCCTTCGATACCGTTTGACTCGCTTATTTGCTCAGAGAAAACAAAACTTCTTGGTGTATACTTGGATGAGAGTTTGTCTTGGCAGTGTCATAAAGAACTCGTTACTAGTAAGGTTAATTCTGGATTTTATGCCTTGTCTCGATTAAAGGAGACTTTTACTATGGAATCTTTAATAACCGTTTATTATTCATTGATCTAAAATGTTGTTTTGTGGGGTAACTGTTTAGACAGTGAACTTATATTTATTAGTTAAAAACGTGTGCTGCGATTAATTTTTAATTTAAATTGCAGAGATAGTTGCAAAGACTATTTTATAAAATACCGAATCCTTTCATTCCCTTGTATATTTATATATAAATCCCTACTTTACGCAAAGCACAACTTCAGCAGTTTCTCTCAATATGCATGTTATTATTATTACAAAACTAGAAATGCGTCATTGTTGACTGTTGAACAGCAAAATTTAATAAAATTCGAAAAATCGCCTGATTTTTCAGCTACAAGGTTATTTAACAAATTACCCGTTAAATATAGAAACTTGGATTTTATAAAATTTAAAATAAAGGTAAAAGTATTGTTGGTTAAAAAGGCTTTCTCCTCACTGGCCGATTTTAAGTGTGATACTGGTATAGTAGTTTTATACTGGTAGTACGTACTTATGTGTTTATCTTTTAAATTGTACTTGTTTATTTTTGTTTTAATTGTGCAAATTTCTTTCTTCTGACATGTACATCGATATTTGTATTGCAAACGTACTGAATAAAATCTATCTATCTATCGATCTATCTTAGGCGGCCACCCACCCTAAGAAAACCATCAGAATCTAGAAATATGCGGAGTTTTCGAAATGCTTTTGGTAAAAGTTGATTTTTCGTTATTTGCTTAACAAGACACATCAAGCATTTATACAGCTCCTCAGTGGCAAGTTTCCCATACCTTTTTTACGAAAACAATAAGACAGAATTCTCTGAATTTTCGAAAGTGATGAATATTTTTCAATAATTAAATCTAATGTATGAACTTCTACATTTAGGTTTAATACAATAAGTTTTTCCTCCTTGGAGACTTCCTTGTCATGCGCAGGGGAATTTAGAGACTTATTTTCCCACCACTTGCTTTTTGGTAAGTACAAAAATGACGGACCCTTCCACCACGATTCGTAGTTTAATAGTTTCGAGGGATTCATTCTCCTTGAGACGCAATCGGCTGCAGTGGCCACGGAAGGGACGTAATGCTATGACGGAGTGGGCAGTATCTCTTGAATATGACTCACCCTGTTGGCAACGAAGGTTTTCCGCTAACTTGGTGATGAATTTAGCCATGAAAGAACTATCTGCAAATCAGACCAGGCGAAAATATTATCGAAAACAATTTGATCAGAGTAAGTTTCTGTTACGAAACGGATCAAATCGGCGAGAAGTCACTTCGAGTTTGGGTAAAGTAAGGAGCGACTTTGCTTTTAGCACATTCCAGAAACACAGAAAGATTAATTTTTGTTTTAACTTTGAAATAAATAACAGCTCCATAGCCAATTGTGGATGAAATAAATAACAGCTCCATAGCCAATTTTGAAGCCAACGGTGAAACCCTGAAGTTCGGACCTTCGACAATCGTTTAAAGTGATACGACGAGGAAATTCAATTAAAATTTTGATGCTGCTCCAAGTCAGCAAGCTCATTTATAGTACGCATTGCCAGGTAAGGACTATAGTTTAAACTATAAGTTACCGTATTCAATGTCCATTCAGACATTGGCTTGTTGGGCGAAAATCTCCACAAAATTCTTTAAAATTTTCTGTCTGAGGGTGTTACAAGAATTTGACGAAACATTTGCTTTTTATCTGCAATAAAGATTTCCGGTTTCAAAACACAGTGATGAGGGAGATAACAAGAAAATTCAGGTTTTGGACTATCTGAAGAAACAAGTGTCATATGACCACTTTCAATATAATCTTTCAGGAAGTCTAAATAATCGGAATGTGACTTTCGGTTTTTTAGTAAACGAGACTCAAGCAGTAAGAATCTACGTAAAGCTTGAGGAAAGTATCACCTAGATCAGGCTCAAAGTTTTTGAAGGGAAGTGAGTATACATCGACCATCGGAATTTGAAAATATGTGCACACCTGATGTCTTCAGGCGAAGAAAATGTCTTACAAGGGATCTGTTCAATTTCCCAAAACTTTAATATGCTTATTTCAAGTGGAACGTTGTTTGATATAAAAAAGAATGAACCTGTGGATTATTGCTAAAGTTACTTATTTTTCCAAATAATATCCAGCCGAAAATAATTTCAGTAGCTGTTGGTTGACCTACGTCACCAACAATACGACCAGCTAGCAGAATCTTAGGAAACAACTCTGCTCCACAGGGCCAGGCAAGAAGAATTATTTTATCAGCAAGGTCCAAACCTTGTAAATGATCCCACTGTTTTGGTTGTAACTACACCCAACTTCAAAACTAGTACGCGTGTCAATATCCCATTTCTCTAGTAAAATGTAAAAAGGAACGTAATTCCACTGATTACTATTAAACTTGAGCGCGTTTAAAGTTGCTAAATACTCTGAAAATGTATTTAAAAGTAATGTCATATCTTTTGCCATGTTATTTTTTAAAGTAATTGTCATTATTGAATTTAAAGCGTTTTATGCCAAAAGGCGTTTATTTTGATAACGATTTATTAACTTTTCGTAAGCCATAATGTAATTATCGTTGATAATAGAAATGCCACTAAGCATCTTTAACAGTTCTTCCTTAAGGCAAGATAAAAGATATTGTAACTTCTCCACATGTGATATATTTGTCTTTTAATGGATTAGGTTTTGATATAAATAAAAAAATGTAGACCAAACATTTGGATCTCTCTTGAAGACAGATAAGTGGAAATTTAACACTAGTTTGAAGTTTATTTTTGCGCAGTTACTGACTGATCAGTAGATGCATCAGAAGTATTAAAAATTTTGCAGCAAATTGATTTTGAGTCGTAATAAAATTTATCATTTTCCTCTCTTGAGCTTGAAAATCTGAGTCATCAGTTGTAAGCATAATTATTTCATTGTGAAGTTATTATATATATATTATATTATATGTTCGAAATTATGGTAATGATGCAAATCACTATATCCGACCTCAAGTTGGTCGATAAAAGAAGGATGCTTTATGAGGCATCGTTTTTGAAAAAGAAGATATCAAAGCAAGCCTAGATGTCAAATCGTTATATCCCAGTATTCCCATCGACAAAGCATTGGGCAAGATTGCTATGAACGAGGATTTCGAGGCACATATAATACAACTCTCGGAGCATTGCCTTAAAAATACTTATTTTTCATTCAACGGGCAAATGTTTAAACAAATGGATGGTGCTCCAATGGGGTCCTCGCTATTACCAGTAGTCACAAATTTATTTATGATATACTTCGAGAAAGAAGCTGTTGAGAAGGCAAGTTTAAAGCCCAAATTATGTATTCGTTACGTGGATGACATATTTATTATATGGCAGCATGGTCACGCAGAGCTCGAAAAATTTCTACTCACGTAAATTCAATCCACCCCAGAATACAATTTAGAGTTAGAGGAAAACAACAAACTACCATTTTTAGATGTTCTGGTCACAAAACTGCATAACGGACATTTCGAATACACCGTGTACAGAAAACCAACATATACAGACAGATATTTAAATGCAAGATCACATTATCACCCAGCACACATTGAAGCTGTGGCAAATACCCTAACATCCAGATCCGTGCGATTAACTGAAACACAGACGAGACAAAACGAAATTAAGGTAATATCTAGTGCTTTAAAGAAAAATGGCTACACAAATCGCACCATAGAGAATGATATTAATGCACAGGGTTCCCGAACAACGAATAACAAAAATTATGAACCGGGAAAGCAACAAGTAGTCTTACCATATGTAAAAGGCACAACAGACAGAATCGGAAGAATTCTTAAGAAACACAACATACAAACAATACACAAACCACAAACAACTATAGGTAAACTACTTGGAAACACAAAAGATAAAATCAAACTGGAAAACCACGGAGTATACAGCATTCCGAGCCAGAACTTTGAAAAGATGTACGTGGGGCAAACTAACAGGCGAATATCAGCAAGAGTGGAAGAGCACTAATTTTCAATATTTTTCCAAAAGTCAGCATCAGAAACAAACAAACAACCTCAGCTTTATTCCTACATCATCAGGAAACCGGCCATAAAATAAATTTCGATGGGTGTAGATGATTGCCAATATAGTACATTATAAGAACCAGAATAATCCCAGAAGCCATAGAAATTGAAAAACAAGGTGATTTGAATAAAAGGGATGAATTATTAAAACCACCAACAGTATGAGAGACAATAATCGACAAATCTAAGATCGCAAAAACGCCACGCAGATATAACCTTCGGCCCCGGGTGGGGGTATAAGAGGAAGCGTCGCAGTTACCAACCCTTCAGTCTCTATTCGGACGCGAGAAAGAAAGCTTCGAAAATGCCAAATGTGATTTTGGCGAAACGTCAACAAAACTGTTCTTGTCAGAACGACAGTAGTGAACGGATGTACACCCGGGGTTGTCGTAATATCACATTTTTCACCAAATAAATCGAGAAAAACACGTAACAATAAGGCCAAAATAAGGAAAACATATTCCTATAATAATACACGTAATAGACAATAGAAATTCGACCTAGAAAGCATCTTCTAGAACAGGAATTACTCGAATGTAAACGAATAACCACTCCTTAATCAGGAACGACCACGCCGAGTTTAGCTTGACCTAGTCAGTTCTAGAAATTTCATTATTAAAACAATTAGTTTAAAATACTCCTAATTAAGATAGAACTATGAAATTTGGTACAAATGTTTAATTTTTTAAGCGCTTCACGCCTGTATATATTTACAATATCTCAACTAATTCATATAGAAATAAAATTAATTTAATTTTTCAAAATACTAATTTTCAATATTTTTCCAAAATTTTAACTTTTCCAAAAAGCCACTATCAAGGCGAACAATTGAGTAAAAGATTCATTAAAATCCAATCATAAACACCTGAGAAAATTAACTTTAAAATTTAATGATTTAAATTGCAAGTTCGTTAAATGTGATTTTTTCAATTTGAAACCTTAATAAAATTTTCCCTACAAAAGATAATCAAGGGCCGTAAGGGCCATTTGAAAGAAATCCATTAGGGCTACCTTGTATAAAAATTTCAAGAAGAAATCTCAATCCACCACCGACTTACGGACGAAAAGGGCAAACGTTGTGAACGCCATACTTCCAAAAGGACGCCACGTCCATAACTTCTAAACGCATGGAGATATCAACAAAAGTCACTTACATAAAATATTCAGAGTGGCCTAAACTACGTAATATCCAAATCAGCTCAATATCTAAAAAATTACGGAAGTTCAATTGTCGATTTTTTGATTTTTTGCCAAAATTCAACGATAACAAAAAATTAAATTTTTCAATATCGAAATGGGACCTTCATAGGATGATAGCCCCATAAAAAAGAAACGTTTTATATAATCTAACATTTTACGAAAAAACTAATAGGAACCTAGAAAACAGGCCTTGGAGGAAGAGCACCAGGTCCGGGTGAAAAGTTCCAATATCTCAATAACTACTGATTGAAAAAATCCCAAACTTTAATGGCATAATAATACAACTAAAAGACAACGTTTTACAAACTTTCAACTACGTACGAATTTTTTCAGCGAAAAAATTAAAAGTCTTAGAAAAAATGTGAAACTTTGCCAGAATACGCATAAAGTGATGCTATTACTGGGAAGAATAGGAAATAGTAAAAATAATCAAAAACAACGTTCCCACGGGACTTCAAAGTTTCCCGGGAGATGTTGTCCCTAAAATAAGTTGCCAGAAACTGAAGAAAATTGTCGACAGTTTCGTTCACGGGACTTCGCCCAAAATGGCCACGATTGGCCTAGAGCTGACCAAAGGGTGCAACCGTGACGTCGACGCAGAAAACATATAAAAATAGACCGAAATTTGATTCTTTAGTAGATCGCGAAGCCAAATCGTTAGTGATATTTGATTTAACTAGCTCTTCTAAGCACCGGTTGCAGTATATTAGTGCGTTTCTTAACTCCTTCTTAGTGATACAGCCGAAGACAACTAGAGGAACCTTGCACTATTGTTCCCACCGTTGGATTTCGCCGGGTCTTTGTACTGAAAAGTTCCATTGCACTTAGGTTCCGAGTAGGGCTTAGATTGTGAAGATCGTCCTCGGGAATTAAATCAGGTTCTCTTGATTTATGTCCTAGTAGGAGGCATCTGGAAGAACAAGAAGAACTGGCTGTCAAAATTGCGTGAGGAAGATCGGTAAGCTAAGACTCTGGTCTCCTTCTTAAGATCAAGTTTCCTTTCTAAGCAGCTTAAAGTGAATCCAACTAGTGTTCTTTTAGTGCTTTGTAATTGTTGTACTTCGGGCATAAATTAATCATTTTGATTGTATTTTTTGAAACGTATTTAATTGCTCAACCTTTTGCTTATTTTTAACATTTTAAAAAATTTAAACTAATTCCGATTTGCTCACTCAACTTGAAACTGTTATTAAATTTGTGATTATTTATTTACCGATTTTGACAGCATTTTTATAAACATTTATCTTGTGACATTTTATCTATTTTGACTTGTATTTTTGTGATCTACCCGTGATTGGGCGAATCACATTTTTATACTGATTTTAACAATTTTAATATTTTTGGATTTTCTCTGATTTTGCGTTTTTCATAATAATATTTTTTATAAACAAATACTGTAATTATACTTGATCTTTGTAAAAGTTAGAATAGGGTTTTAGTATTAGTACGCTTGGTGAATCCGTTCTCTTAAACTTTAACGATCCCTCCAGAGTACTTAGCACGTCAGTCCCTGAAGTTCTCAATCTCTCCTTAGTGAGAAGGATCGTTTATTCTAAGGGACACTTAGCAAAAACCGTGTCTTTTTAATATTACTGATTACTGATTTTTTAATATTTATATTTTCGCGAATTTTATATATATATCATTGAAATCATTGAAAAAGGCTAAAAAATAGCCGAAACGTTTCAATTAAAAAAAAAAAAGGATATGAAATAATTTAGTTTTATTCCTTGTATGAACCTCATCCCAAGAAATTTTTTTTTCAAAAAAATATATATAAAAATAGGTTCAACAAACATTCTACAAATATATATATATATATATATTTATATATATATATATATATATATATATATATATATATATATATATATATATATATATATTATATATATATATATATATATATATATATATATATATATATATATATATATTTATATATATATATATATATATATATATATATATATATATATATATATATATTCGTGTGTAGTCAAAAAAATTTTTTGTTATTGCTTTTTCCTGTCTCTTTGTTTTGTGTTAAATACTTATATAAAAAGGTGTTCCTTTCATTCACAGAAATGAATTTCCTATTGGATAGCTGTTTATATTTGTAACCTCACTTACAGTAAGTCTAAAATATTTTAATAATTTACTTTATATTAACAAACCATTTTGTAGTGTGACTGATGAAGGATTAAAATAAATCCGAAAGCTTTCACAAAGTAAATAGAGTCATCTATTTAATGTCCCAGTAACATCAATAGGATTATTAGGCTGCAACCCCGCTATTTCGTGTTGTCCATATATATATATATATATATATATATATATATATATATATATATATATATATATATATCTAGATCTAGCTACCGAAATGTCAAATGCGAAGCAAGAACTGTCAGCCATTCAACGCCACGTAACAAATATGGAAATAAAGCAAAACTTTAAATCAATAATAGTCCACGGCTTAAAAATTGAACCTACTAAGGATTTATATTCAGATATATTGCAGTTTTTTGAGACAAAATTGAATATTCGAATTCTTAAGATCTAGATCTAGCTACCGAAATGTCAAATGCAAAGCAAGAACTGTCAGCCATTCAACGCCACGTAACAAATATAGAAATAAAGCAAAACTTTAAATCAGTAATAGTCCACGGCTTAAAAATTGAACCTACCAAGGATTTATATTCAGATATATTGCAGTTTTTTGAGACAAAATTGAATATTCGAATTCTTATATCTGATTTAGCCTTCTGTTATCGGCTCCGCAAAAAAGCATCCGGCGAACAAATCAGTAAACCAAGTCCTATAGTGGTACAATTCGTATCACGGAGGGTTCGGGACGACGTGTTTTTCAAGAAAAAACAGCTAAAAGGTTCAAAGTTATTAATAACAGAACTCTTAGTGAACGAAACATTATTACTATTTAAAAAAGCAAGGGAAACTTTTAAAAACTCCGCTTGGACCTATAACGGGTCTGTTTATATTGCGACATCAGACGGAAGAAAAGTGATTAACTCAGAAAATGACATAAATTATTTAGTTAGTGTCGACAGTGATAACAAAAATTAGTGTTGTTTTTTTTTGTAGGGTGGATGATTGTGAAAATCTTTTCCCAACCCTGCAGTCAGAAATATTTAATAGTTAAAAATGTCGGTATATCTAATTAATTTCTATTGTTACAAATCTTATCGAGCGAAATCGAAACCCAAAAATAATATAGATGTAATATATAGACTAGGGTATATATACATAAACGTATAAATACGTTATTATGTCATTTAATCAATATAATCGCTAGAACAGCGGAGTTGGAAATGAAAAAACTATAACTATATTTTTTTTAATCTCCCTTTAAAAGAAATGTATATCTCTGCGAGAAAGATGGATTTTTAAATTTTATTATAAAATTAAACTTAAAAATAAATAGCTTTTAAAATAATTAATTCTGTAATGCAGAATTTTAAAGAGCATCTCATTTTGTGTTTTTTGCTAGGAAAAAAAATATATGTAGTTGTAAACGTAAACATTCCAATATATTTTATTTTATGTAGGAGTTACCGGGTGTGCGAGTAGAAATTTTGTTATATTAATTTAAGTGAACGGAGCATTTAAAACTTATTATTGGACAAACCTAATCATATTTTTTTATATTTGACTCTACTTATTCCTTGATAGTATCGCCTTTGTCTCCAAGTACCCCAACGCGACTCCGTGACGCAGAGGGGCTTCCCTCTTAATTAATTTGCACCTGCATTGTGTTGATAATATTTTACACACATCTATATTATAATTTCCTTTTAATGTAAACTGGCACCATGCAAAATCATATTTAGATAATGTATCATTGCTATCAGATTCACGCTCCTAAAAGTATAGTGTAATGGTAGTGTAGGCTAGAAATGAAGCTTGCACATATTAACGTTAGATCATTACTTAGAAGTTTTAATTTATTCTCCGATTTAGTGCAATTAAACGATTTCGACGTTTTAATGGTTACAGAAACCTGGCTCACAGAACACGTCACTGATGATCATATTGCCATCCCGGGATATAACATATAGATTCGATAGGATAGGGCGTGGTGGCAGAGTTCGTGAGTACATTAAGGGGTCATTCTCAACTCAAAAAATTATTTTTGATTTTCAAATAAATCCCCAATTGGAATACCTTTTTCTTAGATTTACTTTTCATTCAAAAACACTTGTCGTTGGTGCATTTTATCGGCCGCCGAACACCAATATTAATAATTTTATATCCGATTTCGACAACATCTTATCTTACATTTGCCTTTTATTCGATCACGTGATATGTATGGGAGATTTAGATGTAAATTTTTTGAACTTAAACACACCGCTATCGGAATGTTTTAATTCTTATAATCTCATCCAAATTTTAAATGAACCTACTAGAATAACCGTGACAACTAGCACACTAATCGACCCAATTTTTGTAAATAATCCTACATTAGTGGAACGCTGCGGTACGATTTCTACAGAGGACATATCTGATCATCATCTTGTATATGTTGAACTAAATTTTAAAACACACAAGCCCCTACCTAAAACAACAAAGTATAGATGTTTCAAAAATTTTGATTACAATAATTTTTGTAATGACATGTATAGATTAAATTGGCATGATATTTTCAGGACCCCCAATATAGATAAAAAAAAAATAAGGCTATTCAATGAAATATTAAATTTATTTGAGAGACATGCGCCATTTAAAGAGGCTAGAATTACGAAACCGAAAGCACCTTGGCTAACCGAAGAAGTTAAACAAATAAAAAAAAGAAGGTCTAAAGCCCTACAACGGTATAAAAAATATCCCAACGAAGAAAATAAAAACGCGTACAAAGAAGTACGAAATCAAGCAGTAGCACTTGTCCGAAGAGCAAAAAAAACAATATCTTCAAATTGTCTGTACTTCCAATAATTCTTTTAGGAGCACACTCAGAGAGCTTAATATCAGAACAAGTAAAAATTATAACTTACCCGATAATCTGTCTAACCCTACAGAGATAAAATAATTTTTTTGGTTCCTTTTTGCAAAATGTCTGATAAAAGTCAAAACAAAATTGAATTTTATAATAATAATCTGTTCAAAAATAATTGCCACTTTAATTTTACCCTTGCCACCCTTGACCAAATAAAAATGTGTATTATGGCTATAAAGACAAATTGTTGCGGAGCAGATAATATTTCAATAAACATGATAAAATATTGTTGTCCATTTATTGATACTTATATTTTACACATAATTAATTCTTCATATTTTCCAGACGATTGGAAAGTTGCCATTGGCAAACCTTTAGCAAAAAATAATAACCCAAAAACTTTTTCGGACTTGAGAATCATTAACATACTACCAGTGCTTTCAAAAATTTTGGGAAAAGTTTTGTACGATCAGATGTATGATTTTTTTATAAATAACAATATTATTCCTGATAGCCAATGTGGATTTAGAAAAAATTACAGCACGGCCACTGCCCTGACGTCCATGCTTGATGATGTAATTGGAGCCTACGATAAAGGATATGCCAACTTACTAATACTTTTTGATTACTCAAAGGCATTCGATACACTCGATCATATGCTCATGTGCACCAAATTGAATTATTACAGTTTTGATAACGGGGCTGTTAATTTAATAACGTCGTTTCTTAATAATCGTTCTCAAAAAATATCAGTAAATAATTTGTGCTCAGATGTGATTAATATTCTTTCAGGTGTGCCACAGGGCTCAATATTATCTCCTTTGCTATTCATTTTATATACCTCCGATATTCTTATGTCTACCAAATTTTGTCAAGCAACTGCATACGCAGATGACACTCAACTTTATTGTAGCTTTGATCCAACTAACTTTGAAGAAGCTGTAGAACATATTAACTCCGATTTAGAAAATTTGCGAATTCCGAAACTCACAATCTTAAGGCTGAACTGCACACAGCAAACGAAATATCAGCGACAAGGTCGAGTCACGTTCAAAGTAATATGAAAAGCTGGGTAATATAATGACGTGTTGGAAAATACAAATATAACAGTGAAAGAAACTGCGGCTAACAGAATAAATTACAATTTTATTATTATTTGAGTGGCGGCGTCTCGGAAAATATTTAGGAATTTACTTGCTTATGGCTGTCCGTAGAATGATGTCGTGGGAGGGGGGCGAAATTATTTTAATTTGTATAAAGTTAAGACTTTTTTTGGGTTGTTGAATTTTATTGTGATAATTGACCATATAAAACAGATAAAGGAAGGATCTATAGATCTCGTTCAGGGGGAGGGGGCGAATTACTATTTTCAACTGATGCAGTGCTTTCGTTTATACATAACACTGTGTGCGATGCCCCTTTCGCCCCCTTTGAATCCGCCAGTGAATTTATCAGCTTTTCCCTCGTTCGATTTTCGTTTGATTTTCGATCTGTGATTTGCGAATTTATAATAAAATTTATCAGTGTTTTTGTGATTCTTACTTCCCTCGTAAAAGAGGTATTGTAATCGTGAAAAAATTAGCCTCGAAGCATAGATAAAAAATTACTCACCCGATTGACTTGTTGACAAATGTTGGTCAAAAATTAAGGGTCAATGGAGATGACTTGGTAACATTTTGGTATGGCATGACGGAAGAAAATGGCAGCCTAGTGTTAAAAAAATTGTTACTAAAAAAATAACTGACTAAACAACACGGCGGCCTAATAAAATATTAAAAATATCAGCCTGGAAAAACTACTTATTGGATTGATTTCCAATTTTGTGCGAGAAGTAAGTGTGATATAGAGTGAATAGTTAAAATTGTGGTACGAATACAAGATGGCGGAAGAAAATGGCGGCCAAATGTGTTTGTAATCGTGAAAATATCACCCTCCAGGTTTTACATATCTTCATGTTTTAGCGTCCCTAGATGCCAAAAATTATGTTTGCTTTATTCCGTCGGACTATTGGTCGGTATATCTGTCAGTTCACAGCATAGCTAAAAGCTACTTACCCAGTTGACTTCAGGTAGTCAAACATTAAGGATAATATGGAAATGACCTGATAACATTCTGGTAAAATTCCAATATGGCAGAACAAAATGGCGCTTTAGTGAAATGTAAAAAAAAAATTTAAAATTAATTACATAATTTACCTCAAATTGTTCACAGAATCAAGTGTGTGAACTGTTTACATTTTGGTCCAAATCCAAGTTAGAAAAACAAAATGGCGGCCTAATAAAATATTTAAAACATTAGCCTCATAAAATTACTTATTAGATTGAATTCAAACTTTATGCGTGCATTAAATGTGATTTAGACATAAACTGGTAAAATTGTGGTACAAATTCAAGATGACGGAACAAGATGGCTGCCAAATAAAATATTTAATAAACATATTCATATTTAACTGGCTTCAAATTTTGCACAAAAATTAAATCTAATATAGGGATAAACTGATCGAATTGAAGAAGATGAGACAAAATTGCGGTCTTAAAAAAATCAGTGTAAAAAGGTCTTCAATTTATTTGAGATTTTGCTCAAAAATCAAGGGTGGCACAGGTAGAAACTGTTTGGTACCTACCCATCCAATACGGTGGGACAATAGAAATTTTTGAAAAGACAGTATATATGTGTTAATAAATAACTATGTATTGAACTAAATTGGGTCACATTTCATTATTCCTAATAAAAGGAAAGATTTATAAGGAGCAAAGTTACGGGTAAAGGAAATTTACCGATTTTTATAATCATGCCATGCCAGTAAATATTCTAACTGAAAGCTAGGCGTGGAAGTAGACTAAAAAGTTTGAAACGAAAAATGAATATACTAAAGCAAATACGTAATTCGTATTATATCATGGTAGAATATCAGATAATGTACATCAGGGTTACCGGTTTTCGATGGTTTTACGGCGTAATTCCCTTATTAGTGATGCGAGAGAATTGCGGTTTTACTTTTCTGAAAATGAAAGACGCCATAAACAAACTTTTCATAACCCTCTTCGATTCTCAGATACAGGGTGAAATTAAAATCATTGCAATTTGAGACCTCCCTCATTTTTCGATTATGCTTTACCTTATCGAAAAAATAAAAGCTATGTTATATAGTTTCTTACGGGTTTTTCAAAATATAACCCTTATAGGGGTGAGATATGTCTATATATTTTTACAATATCCCTTTACCTAAAAAATATTTAACGACGATTCTTTCGTTAATGGCTTTTAAAAATAATTATCCAAATATAAATTTCAGAATTTTTTAAAATTCCACTTTTAAGCGAATAAAAAGGAGTATTAAAGTCGTAAAATTTTTTTAAGTTTAATTCGAGTCTCTAGAGTACGAAAAATTTATTTTTAGAATAAAATTTTATGATATCTGTTCGATTGTGTGCGTCTGTGTATATGTAAACAAAATTTGCGCCAACCAACGATAATTTGAGAACGGTCTAGGTTAGTGTCTCGCGCGGAGTAAATTTTGGGTGTCATGGAGGTAGATTTTTGATATTTTTAGGGGTATAAAAATAAAAAAATATATAACATGAGAACGCAACAGCCAAATTGAAAACTATGAATAGTTGGGTTTAATGTTCTGACATTGAAAAATTGTGTATGTGTCAAAAAGTGACGAAGCACGTCAATTTTTTTATATGCAAAATAATGTTTTGTCCATTATATAGGGTAGTCCTGTAAACAAGATATATTATGCAAAAATCGGTGTAACATGTCAAACTTCTTTTTTTTCCTTAGTAGATGTCTAGGCTTTAAAAGAAACCTCGTTAATAATTTTATTTTTTGACAATGTATGGTGCTGATTTTCTATAAAAACTTTTTGAAATTGGAGTCAAACTAATAAAGACAGCAAATAGACATTATACTCATGGTACTAGATTCAAGACACGCATACATATATGTCTTGTTGTGCAGTTATGAAGAATTAGTTTGTCGCCGACTTCAAAAAGTCAAATTTTTAAGATAGAATAAAATATTTTTTCCTTTTTATTTTTTAGGTCAGTTTAATTTTTTTTTATTTTTTTACATAACATGATAAATTAATCCTTTGTTTAGCATTTTGCTAGTTTAGAAAAATATGTATCTTATGAATTTAAAGCTCTGCCGCGTAGTAGTCAATAACTGTACAAAATAAAATTACTTAAAAAACACTGAGAAGTCAAAAAATTTTATTTTATTCCATCACAGAAATTTGTATATATATATATATATATATATATATATATATATATATATGTATATATATATGGCCCAATATATATAAGGTCCCACCCTTATATATATTTCCTGGTATATTTTATATATGGACACGTATATTTTATTATATATATTTATATATATGTATATATATATCAAAAAATAAGATATATATGACATTTTTAAATATATATTTTTTTTATATTTTTATTCTCCAGGAAGTTTTTATATTTGTATAATATTTATACCTATCTTCAACCATTTTGAAGTTTTTTTAATTTTTTTTATAAAATTCGCCTCATTTAATTTATATATATACGGAAAAAAATAATAATATAGCAAGAAATTTAGCATCCGTCAATGTCATCGTAAATCATAGAACAACTTTATCTTTGATTTGAAATCGTTAAGTTGCCTAGTTCTATTATAATATTTTGCAATGATTTATTCAATTCAAGAAAGGGTCGAAATAACGAAACTGTATTATCAAAACGGAAGCATTGCAAGAGCTACCGCCCGGTTGTTTAATGCGTTACATCCAGACAAAAATATTAACCATAAGTATGTGGCTAAATTAATAAGAAAATTTGAAGCAACTGGATCTGTATCTAATATTCGCCGGAATCAGGAAAATCGTCCAAGTAGAAATGAAGCCAGAGAAATAGCAGTTTTGGGACACGTGGCTCTTGACAACACCCAAAGTACTCGTGGTCTGGCTACTTCTTCAGGATTTACACGCTCAACAGTGCAAAGAATTTTGAAATCCTATAAATTTCACCCGTACAAAACTAAACTTGTCCATGAGCTTAATGAAGACGATTATGATAGAAGGTTGGAGTTTTGCGAATTAATGACACAACGTTTGAACAATAACCCAAATTTGTTATTTAACATTTGTTTTTCGGATGAATGTATCTTCTATTTACATGGTGCTGTAAATAGACATAATTGTCGATATTGGAGCGACTCGAATCCACATTTGTTTCGAGAGGTACATTCGCAATACCCACAAAAAATTAATGTCTGGGCCGGCATTTTCGGAAATCATATTGTAGGACCTTTCTTTATTCCTGGAAACTTGACGGGGGAGTTGTACTTGGACATGTTGGAAAATACAATAGAGCCACGAATAACCGAAATAATAGAAAATGAGGTTAATTATAATGAAAATTTTCTTCATTTCCAACAAGATGGTGCACCACCGCACTATGTAGCTCCAGTACGACAGTTTTTGGACACCCATTTCCCAAATCAGTGGATCGGACGGCGCGGCCCCATTGAGTGGCCACCAAGGTCTCCGGACTTGAGTCCTTTAGATTACTTTCTTTGGGGACATATAAAAAGTAAGGTTTTTAGTACGAAGCCAGACTCCATCCAAGATCTTCGGGAGCGGATCACGGCGGAATGCAGACAAATAACTCCAGAAATGTGTGAAAATGTTAGGAATAGATTTGAGCAAAATATTTATTATTGCATGGAGGTAAACGGACACCACTTTCAACATTTATTACCACATTGACTTTTTGACACATTGTAGCTAAGTAACTAATTTTTGTTTAAATTTTAATGTGAATGTAAAACTGTAAATGGTTTAGTGTTCCTGATTCCGGCGAATATTAGATACAGATCTAGTTGCTTCAAATTTTCTTATTAATTTAGCCACATACTTATGGTTAATATTTTTGACTGAATGTAACGTATTAAACAACCGGGCAGTAGCCCTTGCAATGTTTCCGTTTTGATAATAAAGTTTCGTTATTTTGACCCTTTCTTGAATTTAATTTATCAATACTTGATATTATTCAATTATTCAAATAACTTCAAAATGGTTGAAGATAGGTATAAACTCTATTATACAAAAGTTACTAAAAACTTCCTGGAGAATCCAAAAATAGAAAAAAAATTGGGGGTTTCCATTTAAAAATGTCAAGTGTAATGCGATATCTTATTTTTGGAACACCCTGTATTATACAATCATACATGAAAAGACGTCCCCCTAAAAATCAAAATTGACGTGTCCAAGCGTTTTTCCCAAAATATACCAGGAAAGTCATAAATAAGGGTGGGACCTTTTCGTTGGGCCACCCATATATATATATATATATATATATATATATATATATATATATATATATATATATATATATATATATATATATATATATATATATATATATATATATATATATATATATATATATATATATATATATATATATATATATATATATATATATATATATATATATATATATATATATATATATATATATATATATATATATATATATATATATATATATATATATATATATATATATATATATATATATATATATATATATATATATGTATATATATATATATATATATATATATATATATATATTATTTATTTACTTTTTTCAGTATGTTTTCTATGGAATAACCCCAGTACCACACTAAAAACTTCTTTAAAAAATCATCTATGTTGGCCACAAACTCCCCGAAGTAATCGGTGTACTTAAAATCACATTAACTAAAATTATGGATAAATGATATCTTGATATGCATAGAAAATCAGTAATCCCAACGGTTAAGAATTAAAATACTAAAATTGCACTTTGTGTCCTTGAAAACCACGAAAACTATATGAAAATTGATATTTTTAGATTACCCCTTCCGCATAAACTTTTCGTGCCAAGAAAAAGTTATTTGCTATGTTAATAACATTATGACGCCAGAAATATCATTACTAAGTAATGAATCCCACCCCCACTTTCATGCCCTAAATTTTTAGACAAAATAATAAAGCAATTTAAAGTTACCCACTGCTAACTATATGACCACCCCGGTACTCTCCTGAAAAATTTATTCAAATCGGTCAATATATCACTAAGTGTAATCGAGGTTCATACATAAATAATCGGTAAATATCCTTTACCCGGAACTTCCCTCGTTATGATTTTTTGTCGGGAATAGTGAAGTATGAGTGAAATGGGACCCAATCCGGTTCAGTAAATATATATGTGTTGCATATACTGTCTTTTCAAACATTTTTATTGGGCGCCATTTTGTTCAATCATATTGCATTTTACCAGTTTATTTCTACCTATGCTACAATTGACTTAGGGGCATAATTTAAAATAAACTGAGTAAATAGTTTCCACATTGTCAAATACCGCCATTTTGTTACGTCATGTTGAATTCGTACCAGTTTATGCCATTTCTCATTTAATATTCCTTAAATTCGTATCACAACTGCACCAGTTTATCTCTATATCACATTTAATTCTTGGGCAAAAATTAAATTTTTTTAATATTTTATTAGGCCGCTATTTTGTTTTGATATCTTGAATTCATATCAAAATGTTACCAGTTCATTCCTATATAACACTTAATTTTTTGTGCAAATTTGGATAATTAGTTTTTTTAGTAATAATGTTATTAACATTGTTCAGCCATATTGGATTTTTACCAAAATATAACCAGCTCATCCCCATATAACTCCTAATTTTTGATCAAAATTTGAAGTCAATCGTAAGTAGTCTGATAGTTTGCAGCCATCTAATATTTATATCTAGGTTACATGTCAAACAAACTGACATATTTTAAAATTTTGAAATCAATTCTTTTCTATTATTTAATGTTTCTCTCTTACGATCGGCGCACCGATGAGTCCCGAAAGGATGAAAGTATTTGTACAACTACTATGTGTCTATAAAAACTTAAGGTAAATGACATAATTTCTTATACTTGCTTAAATAATATTGTTTATATTATGTATCGAAACATTCTGTACACAGACTAGTTTACATGTTGAGATATGTAATTTTATTAAATATTTGCTTCAATCAGTTTAAAGTTAAATATTTTTATTCAGTTGCGAAAAAGCCAAAAAAGATTTTTGTTTGTCAATCTAAACGCAACAAATAATCTGAACACATTTAAAAATAACATTATTATTTTTAATTAACAGAAATTTTCTTTTATTTTACTAAGTCACTTGTACATTATTTTTAAATATATTTATATATTTTTGGTCACAGTTTTTTCAGTGTATCATAATAACTCAATTCGAGACGCTTCCTTCACGTCAGAACTTGAAAAATTATGCTGTCTATAGGCAACTTAAAATACATTTCGGTTAAAAACCAGCTCAACAAGGTTCACGCGCTGCAGAAATACAAAGACACGAGTGCGATTTTGCAGTTATGTAGACAAAGGATCAGTGTAGGGCGGTAAACAGCCATTTTGTCAAAAAAAAATTATATATATCGGTATACATATCACTTATAGTTTTAACTCAATATTGCAGCGGCGGACGGCTTGCAACTCATCCGTAATACTACGTGCAGTTCCCCCTTAAGTTAAACTCTGAAAAATCTAAATTACTGTGCATATCTAATAAATTAAACAAAGACTTTATAAAAAATAATTTTAACATATCACTGGGGGCCATTACTCTTCTATACGTAGATTCCGCGAAAAATTTGGGCTTAACGATGGACGAATAGCTCCGTTTCAAACAACATGTAATAAACATAAATAAAAAGGCATTTAGTTCTCTTAAACTTATTTTTAACAGTCGCCATTTTCTGGATTTTAAATTAAAAAGGATGCTCTGTGACAGTCTGGTTCTTTCTCACTACTCCTATTGCGATTTTGTGTGTATGCCATGTCTTATAGAAACTGTATAAAATAGAATACAAAAAATGCAAAATTCTTGTTTTAGACTTATTTATGGCATAAGGAAATTCGACCATATAACTCACAAAATAAAAGAATGCAAATGGCTAAATATGAGGAATAGGTGTAGTCACCATCTAGGCAATTTTGTGCATAAACTGCTTATCACTCATAACTCCTCTAATATTCTCAAGAAAAAGTTTATTCCAAGAAGCCATGTCCACAATAGAAACGTTCGACATAAAAATATGTTTACAATACCACGACATAGATCGGCAATATTTCAAAGATGCTTTTCTTATAATGTCATAAAATTATACAACTCTATCCCTGAAGAATTTAAGGTTTTTAATATCAATAAATTCAAATTTAAGTTTCGCTTTTATTTATTAAACCAGCAATGACAACAATGAATTCTGTTGCTGCTGTCGGTGTCGCATGGGGTTCAGGGTATCAAGGTCTTAATTCTGTAAATATGTTAATATAATATTAACTTTATAATATAATTAAATATCAAGTCAACGGTTCGCTCATTGTTTTGAGCTTTTTCAAAACTTTCAGCTTGCTTGATATCTAAAGAGTATTTTTTTCATTAAAAAAACACGAGAAAAATATATACAAAGACGCAAACATTATCATATACACTGTAACATTAAAATGTTTAAAAACTATAAAATTGTCATATTCGTAATATTAAATCTAAAACATATTTTTTTTTATTTTTCATTTTTTTATAGAAGGCACACTCTTAGTTATAATGTCATAAAATAATAATATTAGGAATGCTACATTTGGAAAATAAAATGATTAGTTTCGACAAAACGTACATATTTAATGACACAAATTTAAAACACATCTGTTTAAGGTAAATGCGCCTATTATCGGGATAACATCAATTACCGACACCTGTATGATTTAATCCTAATAAATAAGATTTTGGGAAACAAATTTAATAGATAAATACTTCTGTGTCGTTCTAGGAACTTTCTTGCCCCACGCTATCCTCACCCTACTTTTAATAATTCGGATAGTTAGCTAAGAACGCCTCATTAATTTTGGTCAGTTGACAACTGAAGTTGGCGGGAAGCATATTGCTTGTGTTCTGTCGTAAGAACCCGGTGAGTTATAACAGGTTGTTTGAGGTGTATTAAGTGCTCTGTTAACTTTGTGATAAGTGGTAAGTATTCAATATAGAATATTTTTGATTTAAATGTGCTTTTCAGGTAATTTTAGCGGTGTTTTATATTAATTTAGGGGTGCCGATAATCGGATCAATAAAAAGTAACTAATGAACCTATCATCGGCAGATGTGATAAATTAGTGTTATGTCATAATGTTCTATTTCGCTATTATTTGCATAGCAGATCCAATAGGTTTTTGCTTTTATAAATCTAATATATTCGAAAACACGTAGACAAATTATCGGCACCCAAAATATGTAATGATTAGAAAATTATACCTGCCTAGAGAATAGTGCCGATAATACGAGCACTTGAATGCTGATAATAGGATATTCTCTCTTTTCAGATTAAAATAATGTGAAAATGGATAAAAAGAAAAGAATCTAGTATTCTTCAGAAGCCCTAAATAATACTATTGGTGCCATTCGGGCGGGAATATGATTCAAAACTGCCAGCAAATTATATAAGGTCCCCAGATCAACATAACAGGACAAGGTGAAAGGTAGATTTCCTCTAGATAAAAGATCTGAACCAGAAACTGTTTTAACAAAGAACGAAGAATCTTTGCTTGTCCAATGGTTAATCCAAATGTCTAATTGCGGATTTTCCGCCACTAAAACGCAACTACTGGATAGCGTTCAACTTTTATTGAAAGAACTAGGCAGGTCCAATAATTTCACGGATGGAAGACCCGGCCGAAGATGGTACGAGTTATTTTTAAAAAGGCATCCCGAGTTGACATTAAGGATTTCTCAGCACCTGACATGCTCCAGAGCTAACTTGACAGAAAATCGTATTCAACAGTGGTTTTCAGAAGTAGAAAACTACTTAAAAGACAGCGACAACTTCAATATACTCCTGGATGCAAATAGGGTATTCAACTGTGATTAAACCGCTTTCTATCTTAGTCCTAAAGGAGACAAAGTTTTGGTTTGAAAGGGGGAAAGAACTGTTTACTCATTTGTAAATAATAATGATCAGGAACGTTTAACGACGCTAGTAACATGCAGTGCTTCTGGTCACATTTTGCCACCTATGCTTGTTTTCAATTATAAACGAGTCTGAAAATGTTCCGAAAGATGGGGGAATCGGTAAATCAGAAAATGGTTGGATGACCGGAGAAACATTTTACGAGTATATGGCCAAAATATTCTATCCGTGGGTATTTGCCCAAAATATTGAGTTTCCAGTGATTATGTTTTTAGACGGTCACACGTCCCATTTAACGATGGCCCTAAGTAAGTTTTGTACCAAATCAAATATTATTCTAATGTCCCTTTGTCCCAACGCCACACATATTTTACAACCATTGGATATTCCTTTTTCCGTCCTTTAAAAAACGAATGGAAAAAGAGCGTACATCATTGGAGGATTGAAAATCATGGTCAAAAATTGACTAGAGGGATCTTTTTTGGAAACCACGTTTCGTAAAATGAATAACTTTCCTGACAACGTTAAAAGTGGTTTCAGACATGTGGACTGGTTCCCTTCAATGTTGAGAATGTTAAGTTTTCCAAATATTTTAAATCTGAAGAACTCGGAAAGAAAATCACATTGATGAAAGAGGCGTAAATAGCAAGGAGTCATTAGAAATGTGTTTAGAAGTTTTAGAGAAAGAAATTCCAAAAGAAACCATTGAACTTTTCAAAAAATCGGCAGTGGTTTAAAAAAATTAAAAATCAAATTGAACCGAATTACGTTACTACGAACAAAGAAAACACTAATCTCGATTTTATGGACTATGATTACGAAATTGACATTACAGAAACTATTAACACGGACCTTATAGATCTTCCAATGGTTCTCGACATTCGAGTAATTGTAGTTGGGCACGAGACACATACGCTAGTTGATATGAATTCAGATGTTTCTGAAACCATACGGCATTTTGGAACTGATAATAAGTCTTCTTCCCAACAATCGCCTTTAGCTTAAATACAAATTAATAACAACAATAATGTTAATACAAGTCAAAATGACGTAAATACAGAACTTAGAACACCGACAAAACCTCAGTTAAAATCTACAGATAAAGAAATTATTCAAGGTTAAGAACCGGTAACATCGTCCTTGAGCGATCCTTCTTCCGTTCCAAACACCTTTTAAAAAAAATTATTATGGCCTAGGCATAAAAATGAAACGGTTAAGCGAGACACATCTTTAAGCATAAGGAAATTCGACCATATAACTCACAAAATAAAAGAATGCAAATGGCTAAATATGAGGAATAGGTGTAGTCACCATCTAGGCAATTTTGTGCGTAAACTGCTTATCACTCATAACTCCTCTAATATTCTCAAGAAAAAGTTTATTCCAAGAAGCCATGTCCACAATAGAAACGTTCGACATAAAAATATGTTTACAATACCACGACATAGATCGGCAATATTTCAAAGATGCTTTTCTTATAATGTCATAAAATTATACAACTCTATCCCTGAAGAATTTAAGGTTTTTAATATCAATAAATTCAAATTTAAGTTTCGCTTTTATTTATTAAACCAGCAATGACAACAATGAATTCTGTTGCTGCTGTCGGTGTCGCATGGGGTTCAGGGTATCAAGGTCTTAATTCTGTAAATATGTTAATATAATATTAACTTTATAATATAATTAAATATCAAGTCAACGGTTCGCTCATTGTTTTGAGCTTTTTCAAAACTTTCAGCTTGCTTGATATCTAAAGAGTATTTTTTTCATTAAAAAAACACGAGAAAAATATATACAAAGACGCAAACATTATCATATACACTGTAACATTAAAATGTTTAAAAACTATAAAATTGTCATATTCGTAATATTAAATCTAAAACATATTTTTTTTTATTTTTCATTTTTTTATAGAAGGCACACTCTTAGTTATAATGTCATAAAATAATAATATTAGGAATGCTACATTTGGAAAATAAAATGATTAGTTTCGACAAAACGTACATATTTAATGACACAAATTTAAAACACATCTGTTTAAGGTAAATGCGCCTATTATCGGGATAACATCAATTACCGACACCTGTATGATTTAATCCTAATAAATAAGATTTTGGGAAACAAATTTAATAGATAAATACTTCTGTGTCGTTCTAGGAACTTTCTTGCCCCACGCTATCCTCACCCTACTTTTAATAATTCGGATAGTTAGCTAAGAACGCCTCATTAATTTTGGTCAGTTGACAACTGAAGTTGGCGGGAAGCATATTGCTTGTGTTCTGTCGTAAGAACCCGGTGAGTTATAACAGGTTGTTTGAGGTGTATTAAGTGCTCTGTTAACTTTGTGATAAGTGGTAAGTATTCAATATAGAATATTTTTGATTTAAATGTGCTTTTCAGGTAATTTTAGCGGTGTTTTATATTAATTTAGGGGTGCCGATAATCGGATCAATAAAAAGTAACTAATGAACCTATCATCGGCAGATGTGATAAATTAGTGTTATGTCATAATGTTCTATTTCGCTATTATTTGCATAGCAGATCCAATAGGTTTTTGCTTTTATAAATCTAATATATTCGAAAACACGTAGACAAATTATCGGCACCCAAAATATGTAATGATTAGAAAATTATACCTGCCTAGAGAATAGTGCCGATAATACGAGCACTTGAATGCTGATAATAGGATATTCTCTCTTTTCAGATTAAAATAATGTGAAAATGGATAAAAAGAAAAGAATCTAGTATTCTTCAGAAGCCCTAAATAATACTATTGGTGCCATTCGGGCGGGAATATGATTCAAAACTGCCAGCAAATTATATAAGGTCCCCAGATCAACATAACAGGACAAGGTGAAAGGTAGATTTCCTCTAGATAAAAGATCTGAACCAGAAACTGTTTTAACAAAGAACGAAGAATCTTTGCTTGTCCAATGGTTAATCCAAATGTCTAATTGCGGATTTTCCGCCACTAAAACGCAACTACTGGATAGCGTTCAACTTTTATTGAAAGAACTAGGCAGGTCCAATAATTTCACGGATGGAAGACCCGGCCGAAGATGGTACGAGTTATTTTTAAAAAGGCATCCCGAGTTGACATTAAGGATTTCTCAGCACCTGACATGCTCCAGAGCTAACTTGACAGAAAATCGTATTCAACAGTGGTTTTCAGAAGTAGAAAACTACTTAAAAGACAGCGACAACTTCAATATACTCCTGGATGCAAATAGGGTATTCAACTGTGATTAAACCGCTTTCTATCTTAGTCCTAAAGGAGACAAAGTTTTGGTTTGAAAGGGGGAAAGAACTGTTTACTCATTTGTAAATAATAATGATCAGGAACGTTTAACGACGCTAGTAACATGCAGTGCTTCTGGTCACATTTTGCCACCTATGCTTGTTTTCAATTATAAACGAGTCTGAAAATGTTCCGAAAGATGGGGGAATCGGTAAATCAGAAAATGGTTGGATGACCGGAGAAACATTTTACGAGTATATGGCCAAAATATTCTATCCGTGGGTATTTGCCCAAAATATTGAGTTTCCAGTGATTATGTTTTTAGACGGTCACACGTCCCATTTAACGATGGCCCTAAGTAAGTTTTGTACCAAATCAAATATTATTCTAATGTCCCTTTGTCCCAACGCCACACATATTTTACAACCATTGGATATTCCTTTTTCCGTCCTTTAAAAAACGAATGGAAAAAGAGCGTACATCATTGGAGGATTGAAAATCATGGTCAAAAATTGACTAGAGGGATCTTTTTTGGAAACCACGTTTCGTAAAATGAATAACTTTCCTGACAACGTTAAAAGTGGTTTCAGACATGTGGACTGGTTCCCTTCAATGTTGAGAATGTTAAGTTTTCCAAATATTTTAAATCTGAAGAACTCGGAAAGAAAATCACATTGATGAAAGAGGCGTAAATAGCAAGGAGTCATTAGAAATGTGTTTAGAAGTTTTAGAGAAAGAAATTCCAAAAGAAACCATTGAACTTTTCAAAAAATCGGCAGTGGTTTAAAAAAATTAAAAATCAAATTGAACCGAATTACGTTACTACGAACAAAGAAAACACTAATCTCGATTTTATGGACTATGATTACGAAATTGACATTACAGAAACTATTAACACGGACCTTATAGATCTTCCAATGGTTCTCGACATTCGAGTAATTGTAGTTGGGCACGAGACACATACGCTAGTTGATATGAATTCAGATGTTTCTGAAACCATACGGCATTTTGGAACTGATAATAAGTCTTCTTCCCAACAATCGCCTTTAGCTTAAATACAAATTAATAACAACAATAATGTTAATACAAGTCAAAATGACGTAAATACAGAACTTAGAACACCGACAAAACCTCAGTTAAAATCTACAGATAAAGAAATTATTCAAGGTTAAGAACCGGTAACATCGTCCTTGAGCGATCCTTCTTCCGTTCCAAACACCTTTTAAAAAAAATTATTATGGCCTAGGCATAAAAATGAAACGGTTAAGCGAGACACATCTTTACAGTGGAAACAATACCATCAAAAGAAAGGTGAAAAGAAAAAAAATGAAGAATGGTTATAAATAAAAAGAAAAGAAGAACGTGAAAAGAAAAAGATAGAAGTGGACAATAAAAAGAAAGCCAAAATCGATAGGTCGTCGTCTATTTCTCGTTCCTGTAATATTACGAAAGCACACCGAAGTAAAGCAAATGTCTGTTCGAAGGTACGACAAGTAAGCAAAGAACTATTTTCGCAAAACCCTCAACCGTCGTCATCAAGCGCCTTTGTCCCAAATGCCTCAAGTATTACCACGAAGAGTGTATGGGCCTTACAGAATCCCACGAAGAAGAGTTGACTGCCCTTTCCACGGAAACCCATCACCAAATCCAAATTGATTAATTGATTTTAATTTAAAAAAATTTAATTTTTTATTTAATTTTTAGTTAGTAGGTATGCCTTTATACCTGCATGATAACAAAATATTTGTTATGTTTATTTTAAACTTTGTACCTCTCGTTTGTTGTGTTAAGATATTTTAATAAATATTTCATTAATTCTAATAATTTATTTAGATGCCGGTAAATGGTTCTTACGGGTGCCGAAAATTAGAGCAGGAATGTTTTTCAAGGTGACGGTATTAGGAGCCTAAGAAACATATTTTATTATTTATTGGTTACATTTTTACTAAATACTAAATCTAAAATACTAACTAAATATTAAATCATAATTATTATGATTATCATTTTGATTATTCAAAAGTCCTAGGAATGGTCTTTTAAAAAACCAAACTACAAAGTATTTTTGACTCCTATTATTTGCATTAAAGTATAGTATGTTCAAACATTATATTTAAGAGTTTTAAGGTGCTGATAATTGGTACATTTACCTTATTATATACTTAATTTTTCGGTACGCACCTGGGATAAGCCATTTACATGATTGTGAAGTTAGAACAGTAAATGATATTAGACTGGTCGGGTTTAGAGTGTTTCGGTTATCTTTTTTTTCTTTTGGTAATAAAAACGAAAGCATTTATCTGATGCTTGGCTACCTGTGAACACAACTATTATTTTTAATAGATATAGAGAGGCAAGTTTTTTTTCTGTTTAAAATTTATACAGGGAAGAGAAGATTTTGATTTTGAATTGCCCTCTCACTATTTAATTAGGGTAAAATACATTTGACTTAAACCATAAATATCCTTTTTTATATTTAACTGCTTCACTGTCCTTTTTATTTCCATCACTTCTTTAAATGTTCATTTGCGATAGTTTCTATCTTGTGCTATCTCGGTGGCACTGAAATTGAACTCATATTTTGTTGTCTGTTCATGCCTTTGAAGGGCAGTAGATGCATTCTTACTATACTTATGGCCATTAATCCTGTTTTCTAAGCATTGTGTTGTCATTCCGATATATTTTTTAGAACTATTCAAACACGGAATTGAATAAACTTAAGTTTAATTTCTTTTTGTGGTATTCTACTTTTTAATGGGGTATAAATAGAATTTGATAAATTATGGGCTTTATGACAAACAGTGATATTATGCTTTGAAAGAATGAATTTTAATTTTTCTGAAAAGTTATTTGTATAATGTAGTGCCACGTACTTAGGATTCTCGTTTCTAATTGGTCCTTTATTTTGTTATAATATAAGTAAGTTATTTGTTTAATAATTCTTAGAATATTTTTTTCTGGATAATGGTTATCTATTAACGTTTGTTTAACTTTTTCCAAAGTTTCTGGCCGGTATTCTGGAGAGGTTAGTGCGACTGCGCGATCAGCTAATCCTATTATCACACAATTTTTTTGGTCATTTGAATGATTGGAATTAAAATGTTGTGATTTGTTAGTCACAAAAATATCAAACAAACAATATTTCAAACTAAAATCCAGAAACAAATTACAAAAACCAAAACACTTTGTATAACCCCCAAATTAAAATACTCAAACCAGATAAATCTAGTAAAACAGTCGTAATGAATTCAAGTGATTATGAAAATAAAATAATTGAGCTACTGAGTGACTATATTTGAAAACAAAAATTAATATAAAAAAATGTAAGCAAAAAAGTTATCACGCAAAATGTGCCTAAAAACTTAATGATACATAATGCTGTTGCGCTTAAAATTTATGGTTTACCTAAACTACGTAAAACAGAAATACCATTGAGACCAATTGTTTCTTGTTTACAATATAAAAGATTTTTTTATTTTTAAACAGTTTCTTGACACAATTAATATTCCAACTAAGCTTGTGTCATTTGATGTAGTTTCAATATATACCAACATTCCCAAACGAATTAGTTCCTCACAAATAAATGGGACACATTAAAAGAATATACAACACTTGAGTTAAAAGATTTTATAGAGGCTGTAAATATCACCTGAAATAACAATTATTTTCAATACGAAGAAATTTCTATCAACAGATAAATGGTTGTGCAATGGGCAGGTGCGGCTCGTGGTCAACTTTTCATGGGAGTCAATACATATAAACCACAAAGAGTCATCTGACAAAATCAGACACACGAAACAATAAAATGCCTTTGTTACTGCGCAACCTCATGTCCAGACGACACATAAATCGTACATATTTCTACGAAAATAACGATTTACTTCTTTGTTTTTGTCTTTACTTGTTTGCGGAATTTTAAATTTCGGCAAAGGTCGACTACTGGTCTTAAATTGAGTCGTTTCTCAAAGTTCAGTTCGCCAAAATAATTGAAAACGGATTATAAAGTCTTAATATTCTAATATTCTAAAACAGTGTAGCTACCTTTCTTTAAAACATTAATTTAAACCACAAAATTAACAAACAAAATATAAAGTCTTCAAAATAAAATCTATAAAAATACGCAATCATAACCACAACCTATCACACGATCCACATTAAACACATCAACTGACAAATATATTTAAGTTTCCTCGGCGCGGGTGTTGACCGAAACTTTGCCAACTTAAGCAGTATATTACCTATGCGCCACTATGCGAATTTGATCGGGAACACTCGGGAAAAACTCGCCTGCGTTTATAACCACGAGGTCAACGCGGGCCACCAGCCGTGATCTATTCCAAATGAAACGAAACCTCTACGGAGATCGCGGTGCGAGGCAGTCATCAATACTGTGTGGCGGAATTAAGAGAACGGTCAACGAGTTTATTCGCTTAAAATAATAGAGGGAATTTTCAAATTTTAAAAAAAATTAAAAAATATAAATTATGTATTATTTTATTTGTTTCTGTTTGGAAATATTTATTGGGGGGGTCATTGGCCATTTGGCCTAATGGAGGAGCTGCCACTGGCAATGGGTGCTCCCATTTCTTCTAAAATAGCACAACTTGTAATGTAGTATGTGGAAGAAAGTGTGATAGGGTGACAATAGGATCAGCTGATCACGCAATCTCACTAACCTCTCCCGAATACCGACCAAAACTTTGGAAAAAGTTATAAAAATAATTTTCCAAAAAAAAATATTCTAAAAATTATTAAACAAAGAACTTCTGTATTATTATAACGAAAATCCTAAGTACGTGGCACTATCTTATACAAATAACTTATCAGAAAAATTAAAGTTCATTCTTTCAAAGGATAATATCGTTGTTTGTCATAAATCCCCTAATTTATTAAATTCTCTTTACATCAAATTAAAAAGTCGAGTATCACAAAAAAAAGAAATTAAACTTCGTTTATTCAATTCCGTGTTTGAATTATTCAAAAAAATAAATCGGAATAACAACACATTCCTTAGAAAATAGAATTAAAGGCAATAATACACTAAAAGTGCATCTACTGCCCTGCATAAACATGAACAGACAACAAAACATGAGTTCAATTTCCATTTTAGCAAAAGTTAGAAATTATCGTAAATTAACATTTAAAGAAATGATAGAAATAAAAAGGAGAGTGAAGCATTTAAATTAAATTAAATATAGCTAATTAAATAATCAGAGCGCAATTCAAAATCTTCGTTTCCCTGTGTCCGTTTTCAACAGAAAATTGCTTATAAAATTTAAAATTGACTATACAATTTTTGTGCTCGGTAATTTTTATATGCCTCATAGTACGCCGGTTAACAATATTATCTCAGATTTTGATAACGTTTGGAGTGACATTTTCCTAAGCGCGGATGTATTTTTGTATTTAGGAAATTATAACCTGATTTTTTTTAATCTTAACAACCCTGTTCTACACACTTTTGAATCATATGGTTTTGCATAGGTTTTTAAAGAATCCCACTAGTTATGGAGAAAACTCACACATTCATTGATCTTGTCCTTATAAATAATACCGACCTTATTGAGAAGTCAGGTGTAATCTCTTTTGAGGGTGTCTGTGATTATAACGTGGTATATATTCAGTTAAATTTTCAAGTCAAGAAACCTCCACCAAAAACAATAAAATGTCGTTGTTTTAGAAATTTTAACCACGAAAATTTTTATAATGATTTAAATACGTTATCCTGGCATCATATATTTACAGAATATAATTTCGGCAATAAAATAGCAATTTTTTATACATACATTACTGAATTATTTGATAAACATGCACCAGTTATAAAGGCACGGGTTACCAAACCAAACGCACCCTGGTTAAGTGAAGAAATTAGACATTTAGAAAAATTAAGGAATAAAGCTTCGCAAATATATAAGAAAAATAGAAATGATGAAAACTGAAATGATTATAAAATCGGTTTCTGACCGCTATAAGAATATCAAAAAAATACTGCTTAAGCAATATTACTAGACCGAATAATCCCTCTTTACCATGGAGACCTCTAAAGGACCTGAATATTCGTAAAAAATTATCAAACACACTTCCCATTAACCTTTCTAATCCAGAAAATATTAATACATATTTTACATCATATATCAAAATATTTCAAACAAATGTAACAACAAAATTACTTTTTACAATATCAATTTTTTTAACCCACAAAAATAATATAGAGACAAATGCACAAGGTGTAGAAAATATTAATATATAAATGGTAAAACTCTGTAGTCTTGATCATATTATTAATAGTATAATTGACAGTAATTATATACCTGAACTTTGGAAAACTGCACTGGGAAACCCTCTTACAAAAATAAACAAAAATTTCTCTGTTTTAAGAATTATAAGTATTTTGCGCACTATGTCTAAAGTTTTAGAAAGAATTCCGTACAATCAAATTTTTAAGTAGTTTAACTACCAAAAAATAATACCCGATTGTCAAAACTTATTAATATATAGTAATCGGCATTTGTTAAATTTTAATATAAAAAAATTGCTCTGTGAATCTCTAGTTCTTTC